>CM064516.1:21360226-21400811 GCA_032716605.1 Paralithodes platypus | reverse complement strand
ACAGAAAATCTTGTTGAGTCGTACAAGTGGGAAAGCCCCTTAACTGAAACCTACCCTTCCTAAGTTCCTCCTATGTCAGTTAGACTAACTGAACAAATTTGCTCACAAAGATATATAGAACCAGACAGACATGCAACTACAGTCTCAAATTATCCACACAGGAGCATTTCGGCCTCCATTTATGGAGGCAGTGATGTACTGTTGATCGTGACTGTACCTCAGACACTGTGCTTGTCCCTCGTACCCTGCCACCGCCATACCACATTAATTTGCATGAATCTTGTGTTTGGCGGTGGCCAAACCTTCAATTTGTCACTAATTACGCGAGATTATTTTCAGTGTGAACCAGTTGGGGATGGATAGGATGGAGGTGATGGCGGGTTACTTGGTAGGTGAGGGCAGGAATAAAAAAGTTGTGTCTATAACATACTGGAAGCCACACCATAAGCACATGTAGCATTTAGCTTCAGACTTCACACCCAGATACAAGTCATCCCAATCAAAGTAACTTAACCCAAAAACAGCGAGCGTCCTCATATGAGTCTGAACTCTACAAGGGTGAGCGTCCTCATATGAGCCAAGGCCTAAAAAAAAGTCTTTCAAAACATCCCAGTGGCACTTAAAACAAAGGAATGTGTGATTAAGTGAGATAATTCCCCTCCATACCTCCTATCAGAAGTGTGGGAAGCCATGAAAAGAGTGAAGTTGGGGAAAGCACCAGGAACAGATCGAGTGTGTGGGGAAATGTTGAGGTATGGTGGTGAGATAGTGATCGAATGGGTATAGAAAATGTGCAAACTAGCATGGGAGAAGGGGAGTGCACCCGATGACTGGAAGACTGGCATAATAGTCCCCCTATATAAGGGCAAATGGGAAAGAGGAGTGTGTGGTAACCACCGAGGAATATGTCTTCTAAGCGTAGTAGGGAAGGTATACAGTAGGGTAGTGATTGAGAGAGTGAGAGTGAGAACGGAGAAATGGATAGGCGACGAGCAGGGAGGTTTTAGGAAGGGAAGAGGATGTGTAGATCAGATTTTACCCTGAATTGTGTTGTGGAGAAATATCTGGAGAAGAAGCAAAAGGTGTATGTTGCCTTTATGGACTTGGAGAAGGCCTATGACAGAGTGGATAGAGAAGGTTTGTGGAAAGTACTTAGAATATACGGAGTAGATGGCAAGTTGCTGAAAGCAGTGAAGAGCATGTATGAGGGTGCAAAGGCGGCAGTACGTGTGAAGAGTGAGCAGAGCGAGTTCTTTGACCTGAATGTTGGTTTGAAACAGGGGTGTGTGATGTCCCCGTGGTTGTTTACTGTATATATGGATGGAGTCATGAAAGAAATACTATCAAGAGCAATGGATGTTGGTGTATCGCTGAAAAGGGAGGGAATTGAGTGGAAGCTACCTATACTGCTGTTTGCAGATGATACAATTCAGATGAGTCAAAATGAATGGGAGTTGCAGGGTCTGGTAAATGAGTTTGGAACAGTGTGCGAAAAACGGAATTTGAAGGTAAATGCGGGGAAGGGCAAGGTTATGGTCTTTGAAAGGGTTGAAGTCACAGAGTCTGAGGTGAAGCTGAACGGTCAGGCTATGGAGATCGTCAACTCTTTTAAGTATCTGGGCAGTGTGTTGAGTAAAGATGGGACTATGGATGAAGAAGTGCAGTAGGGTACAACAGGGGAAGAGGGTTGTAGGAACGCTGTAAGCAGTAACAAGAAATAGGGTGGTCAGTATGGATGTGAAGAAGTCCTTGCATGACCGTGTAGTAATCCCGACACTGACTTACGGAAGCGGAAGCGAAGCATGGACGTTGGTTGACAGACTCAGACCAAGAGTGAGAGCAGTGGAAATGAATTACTTAAGAAGTGTGTGCGGGGAGTTACATGGAGGGATTGACAGACTAATGAGGAAGTAAGAAGGAGGTGTGGTGTGGAGGTAGATGTGCTGGAAAGTGTGAAAAGTAATAACTTGAGATGGTTCGGCCATATGGAACGTATGGAAAGCGAGAGAATGACTAAGAGGGTGTACGAGAGCGAAGGTGGAGGGACAGAGAGGGAGAGGTAGACCGAAAGAGAGGTGGAAGGATAGAATGAGGAAGTATATGAACGAAGGCGGTGCTGGTTGGGGGGAAGGGCGTCGACTGACTGGGGACAGAGTTGCATGGGGGCGGTTCGTTCGTGGTCACCCCTTCGGGGATCACGGCGTCAGGCAATAGATAGAAAGGGTACATAATGTGTCTATAATACTCTACTATTTTATTTGTATATTGGGCATTGATTCTATATATACATTTTCGAAGGTATCATTGACGGAGTTGAATATATATTTTAATTCTTGACCTGATATTTGCATCTCGGACGTTCGTTTACTCAGACCAAAACTATAAAATGTATGAGGATTAAAGCCCGCGACTGTACATTACATTCAAACAATAAATGCACTTGGGGACATAGCTGTGTGTGTGTATCTATTTTCAAGCAATAAATGTACTTGTGAAAATAGTTGTGTGTTTATCTCCCTCCCTTTCCACCTTCCAGCGAAACCCTAGCCAAGTGTGCGCCTCAGTTTCCCGATACACCGACCATTCTCAAAAAGTGTTGGGCTTCTCCTCCTTCTCCCGGATTAGTCGATGAGCCACCTTCTGCTTCCAGGAATATTTACATAAACTTTCATAATAATATTAAATTATGTTGAGTAAATTTATACTGTATGTGGCGATCATTTGCTGCCTATTGTCAACGGTATAGACACAGCAACATCAATATAAACGAGCGAACTTGTACGTTATGCAACATTAATGAAATCGGTGATGAATTCCCTTTTTTGATCAAATGTTCGCATTTTCATGCTTACAGAAGCCAGTACCAATTTTACCCGTGGTTTTGACCCACGGTTTAAGTGTGCTTCTCAGTTCTCGATACGGCGACCAAGGTAAAAGAAAATTGCCCGTTATCCTTTTTCTTTCCCACGGTTAGTCAATTGGCGCCACACAGTTTTCCCTTTACTATCTAGATTGTTGTTTGGATACAACTTGCTTTTCGATAAGTAGTATATATATACTGTAGTTATGTAGTTGATGTATGAAAATTACATTAATAAATTAGTTTCCAGAGATATACTTTCATAACTAGAAATAGATGATATCCACGACTAATTATGAGTGGGCTAGAGATTATGGCATCTGAGTGTACCGATTTGCACCAACAATCTTGACCACTAACCTCTAACTCAAGAGGTAAGAGAGTAATCGAACTAATATTTCTATCATTTCGGCAGAGTCAACCAGGGAATAGACGTGGCAATGTACAGCCCATTTGCTGTAGCCCTGTTCAATTTACAGGTGTTAATGGTCTGGATTTCTGGCATATTTATTGTGAATCGACTATAGGTGGTTCTTTATGGAGGCCGGTGTTGTGACCCGATAGTTTAGACAGGCCAATTCGTGCGAGGTATTCCTAATAGTACGCGGAATAATATAACTAGCCACACACGGGGCTCTTTGGCCAGGCAGCCTAGGGAATGACTACTACTACTACTACTAGCCACACTAAATTATGATTGAAGTTAGGTTAATACATTTAGCATGGATATACAGTATACAGTACTTTATTATGGTACATTGCATACTAGCTTTACATTCCAACTCTTCATTTCCTGTGTTTTTTTTTACCCTTTGCATATTCTCTTTAATCCCATAATTTACCTGACGGAGTCGGGAAATCCGAGTGGAGTTAACGATTCAGGGTGAACGATGTACAGTGGCAATTTAAAGTTCACAGAAAATCTCTGAACATACTTGGCTGTACTTCACAAGCAGTACAAGACTAGACTACACCATGCTGTTTCAAAAATGAGTTGGAATGGATATAATAAACGAGTAAATATACCAATGTGAATAATGGGTAAAGCTCAATAGAAAATATCCTTTCATAGAGAATTGAAAACTTCGAAGAAACACACTAATTATCAAGTCAAAACAGTGACAAAACGGTCAAATATATGAGGAAATAGAACTGGAAAAAATATGGATATGTGATAAAACGAAGACAAATGATAAACACTTAACCACAAAAAGTATAACCAATATAATTTTGCTCCACCTGAGGTGCGAACATTTAGATAAGACATGCGAGGCGAGAGAAGGGGTTGGAAAAATAGGTTAGAAAATTAAAAGTTTGCTACAAAAATGTGAATTGAAGTCTGAACATTTTGATGGAGAGAATTGCAACAATTAAGGGGTGTCACTGGCTTTGTCTTTATATTTCTCTCCTTCTTGGCTTGTATCCATTCGGCCCCATTCAGCCAACTGTCTTAAGACGTTTATCCCCATCCAGGTGTCGATTTCTTCCTTGCGAGCGATAGCGAGCCAGCATTTTATGGAGAAATCCGGCTTCGCCGTAGACATTTTTCTATCGAAAAATTTACAAATTTAGCTTGCTGTCAAAACAAAAATATATATATGCTGGCTCGCTACCGCTCGCCAGGAAAATATTGACACCTGGATGGAGGTAAACGTCTTAAAACAGTAGGCTGAATGGGGCCGAATGGATACAAGCAAAAGAGAGAGGGAGAGGAAGAGAAAAATAAAGCGAAGTGGGCTCCCTTAAGAGAAAGGCATATGACCGGGATATAATACTCTTGCCAGGCAAATGAAAATGCTTAGACAAAGTAATAAATGGCGAATTGACCCGTGCACTACCGGGGATGTTTTGTCTTTTCTTATTTCAACTATATTTAGACGATTTTATACAACTAAGGAATGACGTGTGTTAGTTATAATAATGAATTGGGATACTTGGAAGCCTTTTAATTAGTGCATTCCCTTCCTAAGCTAAATATAATCGTCTATTAATTCCCAGAAAATAATGAAAACAAGACCTCGGTAATGAAGGGGTTTAACGAAGGACGACGCTAGTATTTGAAAGGTTAAAAACGATGACAAAATAAAAAACAACACATTTTTGAATACCGTGAACAAGGGAGGAAACGAGACCCTGGAAAGAAAAATAAGTGGAGACCTGGAAGAGACGCTAACGAAGGGGAATGAGAGAAGGAAAAACACGGGGGAGGCGAGAAAAAGTGTAATGAAAGTAATTGGATGAACCCAGAAATATAATGAAGAAGGGTGTCATCATATAAACGGGTTATATTTAATTATTTATGTTACATTTGAAACTCAATTAATTTGTTTCCAGGTGACGGTAAATTGCCATGTCCCCATCTTCCTCACTAAGATATTACGTGGAATTTGTATCGAAATATGTTGTACTAAGGTATATATACAGTATATATATATATATATATATATATATATATATATATATATATAAACAAGTACAACATGCAAGATAATGAGAACAGGATAGTACAATAATAATCATTAAACAAACAGTAAATGTTTGAAGATTTTGACATTGAAACAAATATTTATGTAATATAATATTTGTTCAAACTTACATTAAATATGGATTAATGTAACATGTAGAAGATTCTAGATTTATGTAGGAGACTATATGGATTATTTACGTAGGAGACTATATGGATTATTCTCTCTATTGATCTCACTGCCTGGCTAAGATATATAGTTGTCTCTCGCTTGCTCTCGCTGTCTCCCCACCCCCCTCTCCCTCCCCCTACCCCTCTCCCTCTCTCTCCAGTTTACCTTTGTGTAGCCTCTTTACTTTCATGCACTCACTGTATTCTCTTTTTGTCTTCTCATTAGCCCCATTCCCTCCTGTCTGTCTTCCTGCCTATGTGTTTTCCTGTGTGTCTTTCTGCCTGCTTGGCTATGTGCCTTGTCTATGTGCAATGTCCCTGTCCATTATTGTCCTAATGCCTGCCTGTATTGACCAACCTGCCTATCTACCGTACCTCCTTGTCTACCTGTATTCATGCTTACCTGCCTTTCTAACACCTAACGAACCTCTCGGCATTTTGTCCTGTCATTTTGCCTACCTGCCTGCCTTTCCCCTCTCGCCACCACCACCAGCCCAGCACGTCGGGGACCACTAGACAAATCAAAAGACTACCAAGCCAGAGAGTAAACAGTTCGGGGAGAGAGGAGGGGGAGGGGGGGGGGGGGGCTTTCCGCCCGATATGAACTTGAAAGGCCATCCAGAATTGCCGGAGATAAAAAAAAAACACACACACACACACAAACAAAAAACGACTCCGGTTAGTTTGATCCGAGTTGTAGGAGAGCTTGATGCTGGGGGAGTGAGGGTGGAAGGACTGGAGGGGTTTGGGGGGGTGGGGGGGGGGGGGGGGGGGGATGGGGTGTACACAGTAGTGGGGGCCCAAGAAAGCAGTTAGAGTTGCAAGTTATAATTTGATTCTGGTGAGGATCAACCATTACGCTTCTGTGTGTGTGTGTGTGTGTGTGTGTGTGTGTGTGTGTGTGTGTGTGTGTGTGTGTGTGTGTGTGTGTGCGCAGAGTAGTCGCTATGCTACATGGGTATAGCTAGTAGTAGGTTTGTTTAATTGTGTCTCTCTCTCTCTCTCTGTATTATATATATAACAAAGTTGAACTTGTGGAACAAACAGCAACACAATCTCGCACACTGTTGCAAAGTTTAAACTAACTGCGTTTGGGATCGAGTAATGCATTTTCTTTCATTTTCCTTATAGGTTCCCATTCTTTATCTGTCACCAATCAGCCTGTGGATCAGCAGTATATAATATGTTGCTGCTTATTTATCTCTGGCCTTCTTTTGTTTAAAGGGGGGTGACCTGTTTTTGTTCTGTCCTTTTCTATCTTTCTCTGGCTTGTAACCATTCGGCCCCATTCAGCCTACTGTTTTAAGACGTTTATCCCCATCCAGGTGTCAATTTTTTACTGGTGAGCGGTAGCGAGCCAGCATATTTTTTATTTTTGTTTGACAGCAGGTTAAATTTGTAAATTTTTCGATAGAAAAATGTCTCCGGCGAAGCCGGATTTCTTCATATAATGCTGGCTCGCTATCGCTCGCCAGGAAGAAATCGACACCTAGATGGGGATAAACGTCTTAAGATAGTTGGCTGAATGGGGCCGAATGGTTACAAGCCAGAGAAAAAAGAGAAAAGGACCGAAATAAAAAAAAGCAGGTCACCCCCCTTAAAATACCCTTACTTATCCTTACCCTAAACTTACTGACTGACGGACTGGTTATTTTCTTGACTGACTGATCTAGTTTCTGATTAGGAGCCCAAATATTTCCCTGACTGACTTACTTAACTGACAGTCTAATAAATACCATAAATGAGTGACTGAATGAATGAACGAATGACTGATGGACTGTAATTTTCATTGGTGTCCATTTTGAAAAAAAAATAATTCCTTTCAGCATATATAAAATGTTTATTGCAAAACACTGAATTTTCTGTGGCATAATGCAGTTGGGAAATTTATACAGGCTTTCAAATATCGGACCGCTTTTGTTTGGCCAAATTTTTAATATACTGGTTTTGTTTGCTTTCAGGTTGACGAGGAGGACCGCCACAATACCAGGACCACACACACACACGTACATGTAGCCGCGCACACACACACAAACACACACACGCATAAACACAAACATAAGCACACAAGCTTACGGACAAATCTGCATACGTAATATGTAAAGTACACACAAGAGAGAGAAATGCACGGATTTAGGTGACACACACACACACACACACACACACACACACACACACACACACACACACACACACACACACACACACACACACACACACACACACACACACACACACACACACACACACACACACACACACACACACACACCGCAGCTAAATGGTGCCGTTCCCTCCTAGTACCTAGCAGACCCAAGACCAAATCTCTCTAAGGTTGGAAAAATAGCCGGCGGTTACCATCTCCCTTGAGGAAGGAGATGGGTTTGTCACTGTAATAATGGTCTAGGAAGCGGGACAATAAGAGCCAAAAACTTAAATACTGTATACAATAATTACGAGCACAATAAGTGTAAAAAAAAATATATATATATACCGGTATATATATATATATATATATACTGTAGATACAAACTACACAACGAGAACAGCTATTGAAAGTGTTGAAACTATAGCGACGGATAAAGAGGCAATCTGAACTCTATTGCAGTGCGATCAATTAGGTTATGCTGTTTGCCACATTATCATAATTACTATTATTGTTATTAGTCTTTATTATTATCATTATTATTATTTGTATTATTAATATTATTATCATTATTATTTGTATTAATTATTATTATTATTATTTGTTGTATTATTATTTATTATTATTATTATTATTTTTTTATTTTTTTATTTTATTTTATTTTGTTGGGGGGGGCTGTTGGGTTGAAATACTGCCTGTAATCTATTACTTAGAGCTTTATCACCAATTATCATGACTTCACACAGGCCAGGAACAGGAGGGACGAGAAGTATAAGATATCTGATTGGAAAGTAGCCGATCAGAGAGATATTCTGTGACTGTGGGGGACTATTACTGAATACGGCCGTGAATTACCAATGGACACACACTCATAAAAAAAAAACACACAAAAAACATTGCAACACGTGAAATAAAATAGAAAACCCAATTTAACGAATGCTAAGACATAATTGTGAAACAGATGTTATCACAGAAACGATACATTAATAAAAATACTCAACCAAAATATTACCAGAAATGGTAACCACAATTACAAAGAACATTATAAAGAAATACCAATACTAACTAACACATCCTATAAAATATTAAGAGAAAAATCTTGTGACAACTGATGGTTGCTAGTGGATAGCGAAAGTGAGTAATTATTTGTGTGCAATGAACTGCCTACAATAGAAGAAATGAATTACTTGAATATTTTGAAAGATCAAGAAACTACAGTAAATGTTAAGCTTGGATTGTCATGCCTAGTTTGAAAACAAATAGTATATCTGCTTGACTAATATATTAATGTATAATCTAAAACTTTACATAACATGATTGTTTTACGGGGTGCAGTAACATACTGTATATACAGTATATGACATTATGAAACAAATATGAAAAAGCTCAGTAAATATTAGAAAAATAGTGCTAGTAGATGAAAAGAATAGTTATCCATAGAAAATAGCCAAACTTAACAGCTAATAAGTGTACATAGAGATTGATAAAATGTATATAATTAGTTCGAAGTGTGGTATATTAAAGGAAATATACAAACGTCGTGTGACTCAAAATATAATATGTAGAATAAAAACAGAAGTATAATTGAAAATGATTGCCCCATATATTATTATAACAATTTTAAATGTGAAAAAGAGAAATGATACGAATACATGCCAAAAATAGAAATACTGGAACGGCCAAAATTGCCTGATATAGGAAATTACCCAAAGAAAATAACTATTATAAATGCATGTTGGGGGGTACGACGAGAGGTAGCCAAGGCCAACCCCTAAAACACCCTTCATAAGAACATATATAATAATAAAGACAACAAATAACACAAATAATAAACATTAAATAAAAAAAAAATCCACTCCTCCTGACTTGATTTAGTGTACACGGCTAGAAAGTGGCAAAGAGAACGACATGATTGGTTGTTCTGGTGTGACGTCATCAACCGGAGCCAGCCAATGGGCAGGACGGTACTTTCTGGTGTTACTATTGGCTGCTTCGTGGTGTCCCCGGCGAGGGGGTGGGGTGGCGGCCCAGACCACCAGCATTACAGGTGAGTTAAGTTGTTTTTGTAGCTCACTTAGACACATATTACAATATTACATCATCTTAGCACATGTTCTTTAGAACACAGTTACACCTTATTTCAGTCAATAGGTTTACTATGAGGAAATCTCCAGATTGCAATATTTCCCATCACTAGTAGCTTTTGACCCGTTAGGAATTCCCACAGGACTATTCCTTATACTTCAACAATACAAAAATAACCCTTCATCTTCTCTCAGTATTCTCGGTGTCTCTTTTTCTTCTGATCTGGAAAGACTATATTAACACTCTTGCTAAAACGGGTTCCAAAAATCTGGGTGTGCTCAACTGCCTCAGGGGGTTCTTTACCCCTGCACAGCTTCTTGCTCTGTACAGAGGCACAGTGCGTCCATATATTGAGTATTGTTCACATGGGTGGGGAGGATCCTCTCACACAGCACTTCTAGACAAAGTAGAAAAAAAGCCTTTTGTCTCCTTAACTCACGTCCACTCACCGATTTCCTGCAATCTCTCTCTCTTCGCCGCAATGTTGCATCTCTCTCGCTATTCTACCGCTATTATAAAAATCAATGTTCCTCAGAGCTCTCTCAGTGCATACCACCCTCTCTACGTAGAGCATGTAGCACCCGTCTTACAACACTATCCTATCCCTACTCGGTGCAACTCTCCAACCCAAGAGTGAAACTATATTCCCAGTCTTTCATCTATTCAACAGCTGAGCTCTGGAACTCTCTGCCTGAACCCATCTTTCCCTCATCCTATGATTTATATTGCGGTGTCTAGGTATTTTGGCTCGAGCATTCCTTGATTTTGGTCCTGTCACTCTTTCAACTCTAGGGGAGGCATTCGTCACAGGCAGTTTTGCCTTTTGTCTCCCTCATCCACATACAAAAAACAAAAACTAAATTGTCTTGCCTAAGCCATGATTTACTTGCCTATTTAACCGAAGTTGGCACTCATAAACCACACAACCAATAATAATTTTCGAATCAGCTTAAGAGAGTAGATTCTGATTTACTATAGAGTGATACCAGTGGCAGGCAGCACATGTTTCTGCAGTGGGGTACCAGTGTATTAAAGATATATAACCAAGGTAAGGCCCACAGAGGGCCGCTGTTAATCTCGAGGTGGTTAGGTGGAGCGGGATCCGGGGTTCCCAAATAATTGCTACATTGCATTTATGTCTCTTATTCGGCAACCAAGAATGTAACCTCTGGGTGACCAAGGCTCACATGTGCATGTATGTTTGACATGTATGCATGTATCTAAGCCTTTTATAATAACTTAGTGAGTTTGTTTATGTATAATTAGCAGAGCCTCTGCTAATATGAGTTCCTTACTTAACGTAATCCAGAGGTAGACTATGGCCTGAAACTTGAACATGGTGATTATATATATGGGAGGGAATGTAAATAAACAGTTAAAGAGTAAATTACAGTATATTTTAAGGTTAGGCCAAATCAGATCGGGGAGGGGTGGCGGAACAATGTAGGACAGCAATAATGTTTTGGTGTCATGTAAGTGGCTAAGTTTATGGTGGGAGGTTAGGATTAGACCAGCATGTTGAGGGGGATTGGTGGTGGTGGTGGTGGGGGGGGGGTAGTAATGTAAGATAGCTATAATATTTGATATCATGTAAGTGGTGTAGTTTATGGTGAAAGTTTAGAATTACATCAGTGTGTGTGTGTGGGGGGGGGGGGGGTTGTCTAGAATAGCTATAATATTTCGTATAATGGGTATAAAGGTGGTACTTCTGAGACCGCAAGTATTATGTAAGGTTTACAAATAGTATTGGTGGAGTGAGGCACAAATTGACATCCAGGATGATGAACCACCTCAGCGTGCAGCCCCCCCCCCCCCCCCACCCCCCCGCTCTTCCATAAACATAAAGTAATGGTACTACTCTTAATAGTGTATACACATGCAACTCTAAAGTGGTGTGGTGATGTGCTGCAAACCCTTATCTTCTTCCCCTTCGTGCCCCCTCCCCCTTCCCACGACCATGCAACCATTAATATATAAATTAATCAATATATTATTTATGTATTTCAATATTAGTCCAGCTGTATGGTAATGCCATAATACATTAAGTTAAACATTAGTTAAAATAGTCAAGTAATTAGTTAGTGAAATAAGTTCAGTCATATTAACCCCTTGGAAAACTATTCACGTTCTTGGTCAGAAGTTAGTCAGCATGTTGAGTATTCGTCCCCCGTACCTCAACCCCCCCCCCCCCCCTCCCCCCCATCAACCCACCTCCCCACTGTACCAGTGACGTCCTTTTCATAATAGGCTGGCAACTATCAGACGATTTTAGTCAGGTTAAGAAGGACGATATTCATTAATAGGCTATAGAATATTTCAATTAATACCTATAGCTACCATATATCTGTCCTAAGTTTTATAAAATAATCTAAAATATGTACCTGAATGCAAATAAAAGGAACGTCACTGTGACTGAAAGGGGTAATTGCTTATACGATAAAACCGTGACAGTCTTCCCTTATTACCTGCGAGCTTGATTATTACTTTTGCCAGATTCACAATGCCAGGCTGAAAGAACAACACATCACAGGAACAGTTGGCAAAACGAGTCTACCCTTCTCTCCATTAAGGGGTGATGGGCCGTTTTTCTGGTCCCCTTTCTCCCTCGTTTTAAGCCCCATTTGTTTTGAGATTATAAGACATTCAGTCCATTAGTTTGGCGATTTTAACACCTTCCGCCCAATTTAGTTGTCAATTTTAAGACCTTTCGTGCCATTTAGGTGTCGATTTTTCCTGGCGTGCGATAGCGAGCCTGTAATTTTAAGAGGAACCGGCCTTCAGCCGGGATATTTTTCTACCGAAAAATGTACAAATTTATCTTGAAAGGGGGTCTAGGGGGTGTTTTTTTTAGTTTGATGGAGGTGTAGCGAGGAAACTAAGAAATAAAGGAATACATGAATTAATAGGCCAAAAGAACAGCCCATGTCCACTTAAACACTATCAATTCGCCTACACTGTTATCATTGGTTTCTGGCTACCATTAGGCGATATTCATTGTTTAAGATAGAGACTTAACTGTACTTTGAAAACGCATTTTAGTATATATATACCTTGTGTTTTCATCTATTCTAGTAACACTATGCCATTGTATTAATCCCAGGAAAAGTCTCTCTTAGCCATGGAACTAACCCACTTCAATAATATGGTATCGCAAATGTTAGTATATAATGTACTGTAAATTATATGTGTGTGTGTGTGTGTGTGTGTGTGTGGTGTGTTTGTGGTGTGTGCGTGTGTTTGTTTGTGTGTGTGTGTGTGTAATAATAATAATAATAATAATAATAAACGGTTTATTAAAGAATGGCAGCCTCATGAGCTGAAAATACACATTTTACAATTTAGTGGATGAACATGAGATGTACAGATATGAGGATGGTAAGCTTAGTTTACAAACAAAATAAATAAATACAATAATGATGCATGTGCAGAATACAAATTATCATAAAATAACCGTGAGAGTAAGTGATATACAGTACATATACACATTTATTTACTTACTCATATACAGAACATACGTATATACACGTACGTGCGCACATACATATACATACATATATAGGAACATAAGAACATGCAGTAAGTGTGCACATGTCCGTATACACAAACGCTCACGTATGCACACAAACATACATACATACAGAAACTGTTTTGGTAAGGTCAGGTAAGGAGGGTGCGGGTACTACAATGGGAGGTTAATCCTCGGTAGTGTAGGTGTGTGTGTGTGTGTGTGTGTGTGTGTGTGTGTGTGTGTGTGTGTGTGTGTGTGTGTGTGTGTATAATATAATAATAATAATAAACGGTTTATTAAAGAATGGCAGCCTCATGAGCTGAAAATACACATTTTACAAATAGTGGATGAACATGAGATGTACAGATATGAGATATGTGTGTGTGTGTGTGTGTGTTTGTGTGTGTGTGTGGTGTGTGTGTGTGTGCATAAAATTATCAGTTTCTACTATTCGTATGAAAATATCGAAAATCTTAGATAAATTTGATGCGCAATAATTAATCTGAGTCTACAGTATATACTCACCTACGTGTATACATAATAGCCTAGAAGAAGAGTCGCATGAACACTTTTTCTCTCAACTATTATCATAAAGACTTGCTCTGGCACTACGAGGTAAACTGTGGAGTGAATTTCGTCGACTGTGTTAATTTATATCCAGGCTAATTTCCGAGACCTGTGCAAAAGATCTGAGAAGTGCTTCCGGTATAATGCTGGCCATCAATACTATAAATATTTATTATCGTGTGATACTAAAAGATAACGTGGGTACCTACTGGCTACCTCTTCGGTCGTATAAGCATTGTTAATAGTAGCTATGAAGACATATTTATTTTGTAATACGTAAATACATCATTATATTATTACTCTTCATTTATGTATACATTTGTGAATATAATATATAAAAAAATATATTTACGTGCAGATAAATACAATTAATACTATGTTTGTAAATATCAAAATAAGTATGGCATGTAGATACCATTGGAGTTATATCCATGGACTAGTATATTTGTTTAATATAAATCTGCATTTAAGTCTGTGAAAATAATATCTTACAAATGTTGGTGCAGACACATACCCGGTAATTAGTTTGAAAATCCGCCTGCTTATAAACAGCTGCCTTGCATAACTCTCTCACTCTCTCTCTCTCTCTCTCTCTCTCTCTCTCTCTCTCTCTCTCTCTCTCTCTCTCTCTCTCTCTCTCTCTCTCTCTCTCTCATCTCTCTCTCTCTCTCTCTCTCTCTCTCTCTCTCTCTCTCTCTCTCTCTCTCTGTACAAAAGGGCGCGTTTACGTGTGTGTGCAGGTGATTGGACATAATTGTGAGCGTGTGTGTGTGTGGATGTACGTGTGTATGTGCTATAGTCCTCAATTAAGGGTTTGGATAATGACTTAGAGCTTGGGAGTTCATCGATTCCCGAACATGCCGGTACACTTGCTCCAAACAGTATCTTCATGGAGATTATTTCGGTAGTGGGTGCAAATATACTGGACAAATCATCTAAATTAACCCTTTGGAGCATTTGGACGCCTTTTTTCGCTTTAATCAGGCCTTTATTAGGCGATTTTATCTAGCTTTGGAAGGCCCTCTAAGAACAAAATAAAATGTACGATATAAGTTACATAATCCTCTGACTTCCAACTTCCTCTCCAATCTAAATATAATCGTCTGCTGATAGAAGAAAATGAAGATATGTGACCTCGAATATTGAAGGGTGAATTTGTTTAGTCTCTGTGTGTTGCCATCTAAACACCGTCATACCACGCAGCGTTGCCATTATACTATAAGTTTCCTTTCTTATTGAAGTGGTATTTAATCAGGGAACAATGAGGGTATTTATTTGGCGTTTCGGTGGGCTTTGTGGTAATGCACTGATACTAGGTACAGCACAAATTCCATCCCAATACTGTCTTCTCATTGACATATCGGGATTCGAACCCGGGTCCATTGGATTACCAGTCCAGTGGCAAGACCACTCCACCACACCTCCCTTATATATATATATATATATATATATATATATATATATATATATATATATATATATATATACCGGTATATGTATATATATACTGTATATATATTCATATATATATACAGTATATATAACAAATCTTGGAGTACATACTACGAAATAAATATATATAAAAATAACATAATATATCGGTTTAACTGGTCCATTAAACAAAATTAAACCTGATCACATTAAGATTGAACAACTATTCTCTCTGGCAATGTTCGTATGACTGATATGAACTAAAAACAAATGGTTGTTTAATAAATACAATACAAATAATGCAAATAGTAAATAATGGAACATGCATAAGAGAACACAACAAAATCAACAAATATACGTTGTAAAGGAACACAAAATTTATATATAAAGGGGTAAGAAAATAATCACACAAGCCATGCTAATTAGGCTATATATGTAAATATTAATTTCAAATTAAAACTTTTGTTGAGGGAGAGAGAGAGAAAGACAGAGAAAGAGAAAGAGAGAGAGTGTGTGTGAGAGTGAGTGACAGCGAGAAAGTCAAAGTGAATGAGTGTGAAAGTGAGTGCGTGTTTGGACCTATCAAGAGAAGTTATCAACACACTTACAGATTATTATCGGTATTAGAGGCTTAAGGGGGATGGTTCACTTTTTGGTCGATTTTTGCATGTATTCATTATGTTTTTAGTTTCCTCCCTAGACCTCCATCAAATTAAAAAAAAAAATCCTCCATTAGATCCCCCTTCTAGATTAATTTGTACATTTTTCGGTAGAAAAATCTCCCGGCCGAAGGCCGGTTCTTCCAACATTACAGGCTCAATATCGTTCGCCAGGGAAAAAATTGACACCTAAATAGCACGAAAGGTCTAAATATTGACGAATAAATGGGGCGAAAGTTCTTAAAATCGACTAACTAACTGGGCAAACATCTTAACATCTGAAAACTAATGGGGCTGAACATGAGGGATAAAGTGGTCCAGAAAACCTGCCCATCCCCCCTTAAGGTGGTGGAGGTGTTGTCGGTGGTGGAGCAGAAGTGGCTTAAGGGGAGGTTTTTCTTTTGTATCTGGAACCCCTTCTCCCTCTTGTTTAGCCTCATTAGCTTTAAGACATTCGCCATATAAGTTTGATGATAGTAAGACCTTTCGCCTCATTTCTTTGGCAATAGTAAGACTATTCGTGCTATTTAGGTGTTGATTTTTTTCCCTGTCGAGCATATGGCTATCTTGTAATTTAGGAAAATTTTCTACCGAAAAATGTAAACATTTATCTCGATGGGGGTCTTGGGGTGTTTGCTAAAGCTTTGATGGAGGTCTAGGGAGCCCCCCCCCCCCCTCCCTTTAAATGGTAGCGGTACAATGGTATTAATGACAGATGTATAGGTGGGTGGTGGTAGTGGATTTGAGCTACCCATACTTATGACAATCTTGTACAATAATATAGATTTATTATGTTTTTATGTGATAATATAAAAAATAGATGTCTGTTACTAGCGTCCCTTCAAGGGAACAAGCATAGTTAGCCAAATTTAAGGAATGTTTGCATCAAGATAACTAGACACACCGTGGCGCCTGAACATAACCAAGTCATAGTAAAAGAGAAATACAGAAAGTGTTACAGAATGCAAGAGAACATCGGTTGTGTAAAAGCAGGATTGAACACAATTGCCTGGTAATTTCTTGGGTTAAAGAGCTGGACAGAAATGAGAAGAAATTTTGTTGCCTGGTGTGTACCACCTACAATTCCCAAGAGTGGAAGTATGCCCGATTGTTTGAAAGAATATTGCTAGTTGAAATAACGATAGCCGATAATTGCAACACTGAGGTGAGCATATAGAGATTGTAGAAAAGTAGTAAGAGGAGGAGAGTTGATAAGAATAAATGCGTTTTATTTCACCCTTCCAAAGAATAGCTGTATGTGAGGAACAACCCCATGCGTGCTAAAAAAAATCACAATGCATTGGCGCACCTTACTCCTGTAAAAAGCAAGAAGCTTCACGGGGTGAAATAACCCACAGAGTCGGCTTAGCACATCTACTGTAATTTACGTGAGCTGGTTTAGCAAGAGAGCATAATATATGGTATTTCCATGAATGATCATAGGAACAAGAGACTTCAAGTATATTTAAAGGAAGAAGGGTTGAGTTGTCTTGTTAAATAATTATGAAAAGTCGTGTGGAAGATTTTTCTAGTGAATAGATGTAGAAATGGAGAGTTTTAGGTATTGAAAAGAACTTGGATTTCTGTACCCCAATCGGAGATAAGAGATAACTCAAAAGATAGGTGTGCTATGTCCTCATTTTGAAGACAAGAAATACAGTTAAGAAGACCATTGATGAAACTAGATTTGTTATTGAGAAGTCAATTGCATTAAAAGAGATATTAATAGAGAAGATGTGTATAGCTTGAGTGACGAGACAGCTTGGCACGTGAATCACAGTTGTAAACACAAGCATATGTACAAGTGTTCCGTACATACAGTATACGTAATATTCATCTCTGGCTTGTAAATGAGGACTGAGATAGTAGGAGGAGGCAGGGTTTCGCCTGAGTTTCCGGCAACTGGGTCTTGGAGAAGAGCAGTAGGTAAGGTGAGCAAGAGAGCGGTAGGTAAGGTGAGCAAGAGAGCGGTAGGTAAGGTGAGCAAGAGAGTGGTAGGTAAGGTGAGCAAGAGAGCGGTAGGTAAGGTGAGCAAGAGAGTGGTAGGTAAGGTGAGCAAGAGAGCGGTAGGTAAGGTGAGCAAGAGAGCGGTAGGTAAGGTGAGCAAGAGAGCGGTAGGTAAGGTGAGCAAGAGAGCGGTAGGTAAGGTGAGCAAGAGAGCGGTAGGTAAGGTGAGCAAGAGAGCGGTAGGTAAGGTGAGCAAGAGAGCGGTAGGTAAGGTGAGCAAGAGAGCAGTAGGTAAGGTGAGCAAGAGAGCAGTAGGTAAGGTGAGCAAGAGAGCGGTAGGTAAGGTGAGCAAGAGAGCGGTAGGTAAGGTGAACAAGAGAGCAGTAGGTAAGGTGAGCAAGAGAGCAGTAGGTAACGTGAGCAAGAGAGCGGTAGGTAAGGTGAGCAAGAGAGCAGTAGGTAAGATGAGCAAGAGAGCAGTAGGTAAGGTGAGCAAGAGAGCAGTAGGTAAGGTGAGCAAGAGAGCAGTAGGTAAGGTGAGCAAGAGAGCAGTAGGTAAGGTGAGCAAGAGAGAAGTAGGTAAGGTGAGCAAGAGAGCAGTAGGTAAGGTGAGCAAGAGAGCAGTAGGTAAGGTGAGCAAGAGAGCAGTAGGTAAGGTGAGCAAGAGAGCAGTAGGTAAGGTGAGCAAGAGAGCGGTAGGTAAGGTGAGCAAGAGAGCAGTAGGTAAGGTGAGCAAGAGAGCAGTAGGTAAGGTGAGCAAGAGAGCAGTAGGTAACGTGAGCAAGA
The DNA here is from genome assembly GCA_032716605.1 of Paralithodes platypus. Classification (NCBI taxonomy): domain Eukaryota; kingdom Metazoa; phylum Arthropoda; class Malacostraca; order Decapoda; family Lithodidae; genus Paralithodes; species Paralithodes platypus. The sequence goes on along the minus strand of CM064516.1, from coordinate 21,382,187 downwards.
GAGCAGTAGGTAAGGTGAGCAAGAGAGCAGTAGGTAAGGTGAGCAAGAGAGCAGTAGGTAAGGTGAGCAAGAGAGCAGTAGGTAACGTGAGCAAGAGAGCGGTAGGTAAGGTGAGCAAGAGAGCAGTAGGTAACGTGAGCAAGAGAGCAGTAGGTAACGTGAGCAAGAGAGCGGTAGGTAATGTGAGCAAGAGAGCAGTAGGTAAGGTGAGCAAGAGAGCAGTAGGTAAGGTGAGCAAGAGAGCAGTAGGTAAGGTGAGCAAGAGAGCAGTAGGTAACGTGAGCAAGAGAGCGGTAGGTAAGGTGAGCAAGAGAGCGGTAGGTAAGGTGAGCAAGAGAGCAGTAGGTAAGGTGAGCAAGAGAGCAGTAGGTAACGTGAGCAAGAGAGCAGTAGGTAAGGTGAGCAAGAGAGCGGTGTTCAACAGGGTTGAAGTTAGAAGAATAACCACGATTTAATGGACAGAGTGTCAGGCTGCGATAAACAGGAAACTCAGCGATGCCAATAATATTAGTAATGAACTATTGCAAGTGGTGTTGACTTGAAGGTGGTGTGTGTGTGTGTGTGTGTGTGCGTGTGTGCGTGTGCGTGTGTGTGTGTGTGTGTGTGTGCTAGTATTGAGGCCAGACATAAAGGTGTGGTGATAGTGATGATGGTAATATTCAAATGACATACTAACTGGTGCCCGGTGATGCAGGGTGTGAATGTGTGAGTAAGGCCGAGTGCTTTTACTGGCATTACTACTGTATATCATGGTTGCGTTAAGGGAGCCCACCTCGCTTTTTTTCTCTTTCTATCCCTCTCTCTTTGCCTTGTATTCATTCGGCCCCATTCAGCCTACTGTTTTAAGACGTTTACCCCCATCCAGCTGTCAATATTTTCCTGGCGAGCGATAGCGAACCAGCATTGTACGGAGAAATCCGGCTTCGCCGGAAAAAAATCTCTATCGAAAAATGTTTCCGGCGAAGCCGGATTTCTCCATACAATGCTGGCTCGCTATCGCTCGCCAGGAAGAAATTGACACCTGGATGGGGATAAACGTCTTAAAACAGTTGGCTGAATGGGGCCGAATGGATACAAGCCAGAGAAATAGAGAAAAGGAGAGAAAGAGAAAAAAACAGGTGACTCCCCCTTAATGGTGTCGGTATTGATGGTTGTGATTATGGTAATAGCATACATGACAGCAATAGCATACATGACAGCAATAGCATACATGACAGCAATAGCATACATGACAGCAATCAAGAGTTACGAGATCATTATATTTAGTCAAGAAGCAAACACACATGAAATATAAGTATGATTGCACTAGAAATACTAACTTTCAAATATTTATACAAAAATGCCTAAGAATACACACACACACACATACACACAGACACAGTTGTTAGTGGGACATTGGCAAAGAAAACCAATAATAGGATGGTGGAAGTGAATGTTATAGTTGGTGGAGGAAGGGGTGGATGGTAGAGGGTGGTGGTAGTTGTGAAGGTTGTGGTAGTTGTGAGGGTTGTGGTAGTTGTGAGGGTTGTGGTAGTTGTGTGGGTTGTGGTAGTTGTGAGGGTTGTGGTAGTTGTGAGGGTTGTGGTAGTTGTGAGGGTTGTGGTAGTTGTGTGGGTTGTGGTAGTTGTGAGGGTGGATGGTAGAGGGTGGTGGTAGTTGTGTGGGTGGTGGTAGTTGTGTGGGTTGTGAGGGTTGTGGTAGTTGTGAGGGTTGTGGTAGTTGTGTGGGTTGTGGTAGTTGTGAGGGTTGTGGTAGTTGTGAGGGTTGTGGTAGTTGTGAGGGTTGTGGTAGTTGTGTGGGTTGTGGTAGTTGTGAGGGTTGTGGTAGTTGTGAGGGTTGTGGTAGTTGTGAGGGTTGTGGTAGTTGTGTTGGTTGTGGTAGTTGTGAGGGTTGTGGTAGTTGTGAAGGCTGTGGTAGTTGTATGGTTGTGGTAGTTGTGTGGTTGTGGTAGTTGTGTGGTTGTGGTAGTTGTGTGGTTGTGGTAGTTGTATGGTTGTGGTAGTTGTATGGTTGTGGTAGTTGTGTGGTTGTGGTAGTTGTGAGGGTTGTGGTAGTTGTGAAGGCTGTGGTAGTTGTGAAGGCTGTGGTAGTTGTGAAGGCTGTGGTAGTTGTGAAGGCTGTGGTAGTTGTGAAGGTTGGGGTAGTTGTGGTAGGTTTGAAGGTTGTGGTAGGTGCAGTGAGGGAATTGGTAGGGGAATGGAAGTGGCATACAAGGCTGGTAGGTAGTATTGCCCGTAGTGGAAGTTGTGGAAGTTGTGGAAGTTGTGTGTGTGTGTGTGTGTGTGTGTGTGTGTGTGTGTGTGTGTGTGTGTGTGTGTGTGTGTGTGTGTGTGTGTGTGTGTGTGTAGCAGAAAGTAAAGTAGTAGGGATATGGTCGTGGTAGTTGTGGTGGTAGTGGTATTCATGAAGTTATGGTATTCTTTAATGGTAACAGTTATGGTAGCTGTTAGGATAGTGAAAGTTGCTTTTGTAAAGGTTGTGGTAGTTGTGATGGTAGTGGTTTTGGCGAAGTTAGTGGTACTTTTGCTGGGAGTGGTAGAGCCAGTTATGAGGGTAATGATAGTGGTTGTTGTGAAGTTAGTGGTAATATTGAGAGTAGTGGTAGTAATGAGGGAAATGGTTGTTGCTATGAATTTGATAGTGTTTATGGTAGTGGAATTCATGATTTTAGAAGTAGTGGTTGTTGTGAAGTTAGTGGTAGTTTTTGAGAGTAATGGTCATTATGAGGTCAGTGGTTGTAGTTAAGTTAGTGGTAGTGTTTATGGTAGTGGTAATTGTGAGTCTAAAAGTAGTGGTAGTTTTGAGAGTAGTGGTAGTAGTGAGGGTAATAGTTGTTGTTAAATGTGTCCTCTTACAGTCTGGACAATATGCAAGAGTCAGTGCATATGAAGTTCTATGAAATATGTCTTAGCAATTTTCAAACAGGTGACTATTTCACTTTTGACAAGTACTGCAGACGGCGCCGATTAGCGGGGCGACCAGAACGAAATTTAAGAAAAGGGTCCCGTTACGGCCTAGAGGATATATTAGAGTATAAGAGTGTGTAAGTTAATTAAATTTGGTTCGGTAATAAGCGAGAAATAGCAAATTTTGATAGCGTTGCATTACTGCAGAAAGTGGCTTTTTGGGGGGCGCCCAGGGCGGAATTGAAACAAAGGGCTCCGTTACAGCCTAGAGGATAGATCATTTATATGCGTGTGTAAGGTCATTAAAATTGGTTCTGTATTTTTTTTTTTTTTTTTTTTTTTTTTTTTTATAAACGTTGCACTTCTGCAGACGTTGAATATTTGAGGGACGCTCAGGCCGAAATTAAAAAAAAGGATCTGTTACGGCCTAGACGATAGAACAGCGTTCAGTAATAACCGAGAAATAGCACTTTTAATATGCTCCGCCTAACAACAACGAAAACAACAACAACAACGACATGTGCAAGCCCTGACTTCTTCGCTTCGCACGGACCTAAAAACAGCAGCACTGCATCGATAATAACAGTCGAGACAACCATTCTCATACCAACCTTTGGTGTCAATAATAGTACACACTTGTCCCTGACATTACAATAACTTTGGTACATTATTGGTGCTGGTGGTCAGGGCATCTGGCACTAAAGTATATGTACTATTATTAGGCCAGAAATCTTGACCTCTATCCTCTAACTCAAAAAGACCTCAGCAATGGGGTGTACGGTCGCGCTAATAAGTCATGTCCCATCTGTCATTACGTTTGGCTTGCTCTGTGCTGTATTAATGTCCGTCAGACGTTAAATAGGGTGGGTAAGTGTAGGAACATGTTTGTATATTTCACTCGATATGAAGAAATACATCTTAGACATTGCTGATACCAATTATTGATCAAAGCCCACTTGGTGCCGAGACATCACTTATTAGCGCGACTGTAAATGTCTACACCTGTTCCTTGGCTGATTGTTACCTAATGGTAAAATATTAGCTTGATTACCCTAGCCCTTTTTTTAGTTATAGAGGTTACTGGTCAAGATTTCGGTTCTAATACTGAATTGACTATACTCTCATACATAACGCTGGCTGACAATAACTACTATTATCCGCCTAACATGGCATTGGTAGACTTCGCTGACATTGGTGAAGTAAGAATTGTGGTAGCGTAGGATTGATAATAAATCCTTTATTGCGATTGGGTAATTTGGTTTTAACTTTTGTTAACAATATAAATTTTCACTCAATATAAATTAGATCTTTAGATAACCTAGACATATTATTTTCTAATAACTATCTCGTGTAATGATTTGGCTCCCTTGGTTATTTCCTAAGCTGACGAAATTTGGAATCTAGTATCACAGTCAGTTTAAGGTACATATTAGAAGTAACAATATTTTAGTTATACTTCTTTCTTTATCTGAATAATGCAGGCTAATGATAAAAAGTATAAATTAATGAAAAAATATATATACTGTACAAATATAAAAAAACAGCCATTGTACTGAGAGAAAAAAAAGGTAATGACACTACAATTTGCAACCCCCCCCCCCCCCCCCTCACAAAGAAGTTAGTATTATAGTGGCTTTATGAGTGTCGCCAGGATATGAGAGTGGATAATGGTGGTGGTAGTGGTAATGGTGACGGTGATGGTGGTGGTAACGATGGTGGTAGTAGTGATGATGGTATAGGGATGGTGGTGGTGATGGTGGTGATGATAGTAGTGAAGGTAGTGGTGATGGTAATACGGATGGTTGTGCTTGTAGTTGTGACGGTTTAAGTGTATTATAGCTGGAGGTGTTACTGCTGTAATTTAGTACACGCATGACTAAGGTGGCTACGTTAAGATTGTGGTATCTTTGGTTTCCTGTTAATTTAATCAGCTTAGCTGCAACCAGACTAAATAATCTAAATTGCAAATAATATTACTTGGCGGTGCATTTGGAAAAGTCAAAGTCTCTATTCCCAACAAATTTAATATTTATATATACTATTTCCACGAGGTTCTTTATGATTATTTCCCCATTATTGACATTGACCTATAATTGTGAACATTAACTTACTTGATGGTCACATTCTGATACCAATCGTATTGGAATATTGGCATAGTAAGCATTTATCTCATTGGTAATGATAATGGGTATTGGAAACATTTAATGGTAGGTACTTATGGAAGTGATAATAAGTCAATTATGGATTGAATAATACATAACTTTAATCGGATAGAAAAGAAGGCGAAATAGGAGTAAAGCAAAGATGAGAGGAAATATATTATGTTGAATCATAATTGTATATGGAACAAAGGAAGCAAGGTGGGTGGTGAAGTGCCCGATATTGACTGTATTATTAGTAAGAAGAGAAAGGATGTGTGTGTGTGTTTGTTTAATGTGAATCGCTGTGTATGTCATTGTTGAGGAAACCGGGTATTCCAGAGGTTATCGGAGTCTCTCTCTCTCTCTCTCACACACACACACACTCTCCCTCTCTCTCTTAAATACAATATATTATGTTACTTTGTATTCACTATACTACTTAATGAGTACTCGAGGACTTCACACCTGGAGTATATGTAAACAATGATTGATCGAACAAAATAAACGATTTGGGAATGAATCACGGAAATACATATTTCATTCAACACAAAACATTAGTGACTATATTACTTAGGTACCGTACAATTTTGTATCATATCGAACCTCCCAAAATAATTATATAAAGTATTCCAAATGATTCAGAATCTGCCTATTATGTGTCAAAGGCTCAAATACAGTAGATATAACTCACTTTGGCTTGTGTATGCATCATAAAATTGCTTGCTATTTTCATATATGTGTATATATAAAGTCAACAAATTGTTTACTATTATCATATATTTGTACATATAATACACATCGTAAACACCCAAGATATATAGGGGAGTGGGTTGGGGTGTGCTACACGGTGTTTAAGAGGATATGGACAATTTTTCTGGTCCCCCTTCTTCCTTGTGTTTAGCCCCTTTAGTTTTCAGATTTTATGATGACGTTCGGCTCATTAGTTTGTTGATTGTAAGACCTTTCGCCCCATTTCTTTGTCAATATTTAGACTTTTCGTGTTATTTAGGTGTTGATTTTTGTCCCTGACAAACGATAGTTAGGCAGTTTTTTTGGAAGAACCGCTACCGACAAATTTACAAATTTATCTAGTTGGGTGATCCAATGGGTGTTTTTTTAAGCTTGAAACAAGTACAATTATAAACATATACATAAATGATCAAATAAGTACGGTCATCTCCCCTTAAGGGCTTCAAGTGATAAATGGTTGGGGAACATAGTATGGGGAATGGTGGTGGGGGAATTAGTAAGAACCTTTGTTGGAAGTTGTACTTACTGTACAGTCAAGCTCAAAGGTCGTGTACAACCTATGACATTTAAGGGGGGGGGGGGGGAACTTTTTGGGCGATTTTTGCATGTATTCATTATTTTTCTAGTTTTCTCCCTAGACCTCCATCAAATTAAAACAAACACATCCATTAGATCCCCCTTCTAGATTAATTTGTAAATTTTTCGGCAGAAAATTGTCCTGGCCAAAGGCCGGTTCTTCCAACATTACAAGCTCACTATCGTTCGCCAGGGAAAAATCGACACCTAAATAGCACGAAAGGCCTAAATATTGACAAAGAAATGGGGCGAAAGGTCTTAAAATCGACTAACTAATGGTGCAAACATCTTAACATCTGAAAACTAATGGGGCTAAGCATAAGGGAGAAAGTGGCCCAGAAAACCGGCCCATCCCCCCTTAACCTATATTTTCTCTCTTCACATAAAATATATTGTCCAGCTAACTGAATAGCTGGAATATATAAACTTCGGTCATTTTTGTCAAAGGCCTTCGTTTCATTTTTGTCAAAGGCCTTCGTTTCATTTTTGTTTTCGATAGAGATAACGAAAGTAGAATCTATGGCTTGAAGACATGACCGCGGGTACAACTAGAGTCGGTGCTAATTATTGTTAGACAAACTGCTTTGACGCAGACTGAACTATTAGACAATTGTATCTTGAACCCAATAATCATTTTGTAAGTCGTTAATCAATGTGATTATCGTCTACGATTTTGGTGAGAAAACGTTGAAATCCAAGGGCCAGCACTTTATTTTAATAGTGCTGTGATACATAATAAATACAAATACGAACAACGTTGCGGCGTGGACATTAATTGGAACTGGCAAGGAAATCCATAATTTTTGAAGCCCGCTGTACAGTTCTAACAGATAAGTCAGATACGATAAGTTGACAGATAAGTTGGCTAAAGTCACGTAACAAGTGGCATCATATGTTACCCTGCACGCTAGTACTATATATCAAAATTGTATTAGTTTATGGAAAGATAAGAAAATATTGGAAAAATGCTCTCTCGCATTATTATATATTTAGTGTATCATTTGCTGGCTTCATATTTTGAATGATTCTTGGCGCTACAATATGAATCTTTGGGATGATTACTACCGTGCTGTAAAACTGAAAGCTTAATACTGTAGTATCATTATGACTGGTGAGATTGCCCATTTATAACTATGATATTATACGTGAATACATTATATGCATCTGTTCATCTTAAGACTATAATATGAATATGTCCATCATGACAGGTTAATTTTGTATCTGGAGTTGTACAGACATATACAATAATTCATAGATAGTTTGTAAGAAAATAGTGTCAATTTAAGATGCTACGATTTTCTCTTGACAGCTATGTGTTTATAACAGTAAATAACTAGCACTATTTACTCCACGCCAAAAGGGTGCCAGGTTAATCTACTTGTCTCTTTAATATATGCAATATTCTATTGAGATATAAGGCAAACTATTAAATTGGGCTGAGCATATATACATCGCATAAATGTGGGTTTTTGTGTAGTATAAATTAATACACAAAGTATATTCTATATATGGTTATATCCTATTTTCAATAATCTTCTCGACAAACACTAATTTCATTACTTTCTGTGTTTCAGTCACACCTGAAGGTGAGTGTATCTGAGAGAAAGAGAGAGAGAGAGGGGGGTCATGGTGAGTACATGTCGCTAATGTATTATTTACTACAGTACCCGGATAACTTTGACATAGATACTGGTACTGGCTGGGTTGACTATAAACGCTGTGGAGGTCCACATAGCTATGGTACCAGGACTATCAATAGTACTCTCTTCCTGAACTCTGTGAGTCTGTAAGGTTTTGAAAATTGAAGAATATGGGATCTTGGTTCCAGAAGACCAGAAACATACATTGCTGGACTTGGTAGTTCAATGTTGGCAATGTTATGCAAGAGATTGATCACATTCTTGTAGACATATGTTGGAAACCCTTTAGAATTCCAGGTTGTTCAGAAGTGTAAGGTCTTTACTACCGACCACAGGATTGTTATTGTTACTTTAAGGCCATGGTCGCCGCAAGGTCCCCCACATTTGGTCCAGACCCAAAAACCCGTAAAATTGGCTAAGGACGGTTAAGGACGCGTTGACAAAATCTTGTGTGTGAACGAGGCTTTAATGATGCAAATTCGGGGTCACCTGCTGAATGGCCTAAGACCCTATAAATCTGGTTTCACACCCAGTGAGCAATTGACTGAAATCTGGCTCCAGGACCATGCAGAAATTTGTTTTCAATTTTGGGAAAGCCTACTTAAATATCATGTTGTAACTACTCCGACTTCGAAGGATATATGCAGCAATTATTGATATGGTGTCCAGTGTTTACATAAGAACAGCAAGTGCTTTCAAGTGGGCAAGCTTTCCTCTTCTTTTCTGTGAAATTGGGAGTGACACGTGTGCTTGGATCCTCACTTTTCAACACTTGTATGGGCTAGTTACTGGGTCAGACAGTTGTAGTAGATGTGGATCATCAATTGGCTATATCAAAATCACAGAGTTTGACAATGTGGATAATGCAGTGATTCTAGGGGTTTATTGCTAGAGATTATGACACATTTTCTTGAGACACGCCCTTAGGACTAAAGTTATCTTGGCCTAAGGCTAAATAAAGTTCAAGCGTTTTGGTTCTATATTTTGGATGAAACAGTGCAATCTGTACATGCATGTTTTGAGTACATAAATGTTTTGAATAAATTAACTTATTTCGGTAGAGAGATCTATATCAGTAGTGGGTCAGGCCATGGTAATGTTCATTGTTCTCACAACAAGTATAGATATTGATGCCAAGATCTATGTAGAAGACCAAATTGTGGATCTGCAAAAACTGGTGTTCCCTTTCTTGTTATCTGGTTGTGAGACATGGACACTTATTAGTGACTTGAAGAGATGCATGAGCTCGTTGGTTACCATATGTTTTCACAGGATCAAGAGCTGTCATTGATATTACCATATATAAAGCCAGTGCATTCTCTTAGCAACTATTTTTGGGTGGATATCATGTTTAATAGCCTTGGCTGTATGGGCACTTGACCCATCTCCCTGACTCTGCCCATGCTGTGAAACCGCTGAAAGGAGGATGCCTTGAAAAACCTCATGACTGAGAAAAGTTGAGCGATCATCACAAGACATACTAGGAATGGAAAGAGTAGCAGCCTGGGACCTTTTTTATATGTAGTGAGTGTAAGCACCTTGTTATATTCCATGTTGTCAAACCCATTTACTAGTTTAGATATATTATTGAGTTAGCCTAGCAGTCTGCGTATTTACGACGAAAACAAGACTATCAAAAATCAGTCAATCCTCATAGGTCAGTTTCCAAATAGATGGAATGAGCTGTGTGTGCTTTTGCATGTGCTCTTTTTAGTCACTTTATTTCGTCTCTGAGCACTGGAGATCAATAGTGGCCGTATTACAGCGAGTACAGACTATCTTCCTATTCTTGTATTGAAATGTTCTGTTATTATAGCCCAATAATATCAGAGTTTTCTGTTCTACATCATTGCACTGCTTATAAAACTTTGCCAAGGCTTATCAGAACACTGAAATCCTTGTGTAAATCAGTCATTTCTAGATGTGTTTCCAGTATTGATTGGTTTGATTTGGGAATTGCTTAGCCAATCTACAAGGCCTTGCACTTCTTCAAGTTAAGTAGCACCTGCCATTTTCCGACAATTCATCTACTTTGTGGAGATCCATGCTGATTTGTTCAAACATATTATGATTCCTTAAAGTTACTTCAAAGCTTATTGTCATCTTGGAGATCAATCAGCAAGCCAACAACGATGGCATTTAAATTTATATTTAACAACAGCGATTAAATTCTTACCAGAAGTGACACGAGTCCATTCTTAAAACAATAAAACAATAAAAAAATAAAAAAATAATAAAATAAAATTACCACTGATATACATACTTTATCCAGATATATCAAAGTCTCCAACATATTCGTTGTCATCCCTGTGAGCTCAGATTCAGTTATTGCCACCACATCAAAGCTCATTTGTCAATAATGCCCGAAGATCGGAAATATATTCCTAATTGACCTGGAATTAAATATCATTAACTAAAAGGGCTCCTGTTCTTCCATGGGCTGGGAATGCGAAATCCCCCGGATGAATAACAGGGGTGCTATGGGCTCTCTGCGAGAGGGCTGGTTATCACACAGAGGCCCACGTCTCTTCAACAAACTCCCACGGCGAGTAAGAGACATGAGGGACATCTCGTTAGACAACTTCAAGAGAGCCCTAGATGTCGAACTGCAAAAAGTGCCAGACGAGCCCATCCTCGCAAGGGAGCGAGCTGTCGCTTCAAACAGTCTACTGCACCAAATCACCACCCATAACGAGGGGCGTCGCGCTCCTTGGTGCCGCTAGAAGAGCGGCGAACACATCCAAAGGTATCCAAAGGTAAGGAGCCCTCTAGCTTAACGTATTTCCCGATGCGATCAGTGTTTCTGAGGATTATGCCCTTTCTACTATGCTAACTACGTATTCCTTATTGGATGGTTAACTCTTTCCCACTCATAGGGGTAACTAACCATTGAAGCTCCACTGTATAATTTTTTGCGTCTCCTGCCATTTCGTAGGTTTGTTTTGGATTAAGGATTTAAGTTGGTCTCTGTACGGTGATGAGCCCTTCAGGCCAACCTACTTTGCAAACTCTTAACAAGTTTCCCCTGTACATTCTGGTGCATTGTTTGTGTGAAGGGCATGGGGGAGGCTGTACCAGTAATTGGCTAAAACTTCTTCGAGGAGAATCATGACAATTGCAGCCTCAGTGTGGTGCCTGGCCTGCAATGTTAATATTTACCTGGAGTATGTGTCAATAAATGCTAAAATTAATCCAACATTGCTTATAGATGTTAAAGGGCCCATTACGTCTACTAACAATAGCTGAAATGGTCCGCTGGCAATTAATTTGCCTGATGGGCCTTCTGTTATTGTATTGTCCTTGCCTTTTGCACACCTTAGACATTCGAGAAGCATCACTTTGAGAACTGCAGTTAAATCTGGTCACTAGTATACTGCTGTGAGTGCCACAGTGAAATTTTTGTTCCCAAGTGGATGTTGCTACCATCATGGAGGCATTGTAGGAGGGTTATTGCTGATGCTGGAATGATGACGATATAACCAGTGTGTATAGAGTTTCCCTGGGCGGTACAAAATATAATTCTTCTAGTGTCTCTAACCAATGTATCAGTAGTGCATTTAAAGTCTGCAGTTCTTAATCATTGCAGGACTTGATAATTGGTGATTATGGTGAAAGGTGCACTATAACTACTGTAAATAACAGAAAAAGGGGTGCAGGGCAAATAACATGAGTAAACACTCTTTGATGCAAAAGAGCTACTATCGGCTTTGTTTAGGGTTCTACTGACACATACTATTATGTGTTCATGGTTTTCCTTTGTTTTTGCCAGGACTGCCATAATTTCAACTTCTGAGGTGTCAGTTTACAGTCAAAAGGGTCTGGAAATTCAATAGCGGTGGTGAATGTGAGATAGCTTCATGTGTGTAGGCTTTTTTGAAATTCTAGAGACCTCTAACAAAAAAGTTCTTTCTTTGTGATGTTGATGAAAGGCTTGGCGATGGTCGAGACATGAATCACGAAATATCTATAATATGATGCCAGTCCAAAAAAGTCTAGACCTCTTTGGCTATAATTGGGAAAGGGATGTTGGCTATGGCACTAAGTTTGGCTGGGTCAAGTTGAACTTTGTGGTTGGAGGTACCGAAGGTAGTAGACTGAATGTGTGGCAAGTGTGTATATTGCAGGCTTGATTTTGATCCCAACTTGGCGGATGTGGTCAAACACTTTCTTGTTATTTCCGCTCATTATACATCAGCCTAGAGCTATATCCATAAACCTAATCTGAATAAAACAACTTCCAATGACAAAATTTGTTTGAACACTCCCCATACAAGTCTTCATTCATTCATTCATCCCCTTGCCAAATTTGAAATCATGAGAGACTTTCCTCCTTCCACCTTGGTGAGCCGCCACTCATCAAGCTTATTATAACCATCTCTGTCTCCTTCTTTCGTATCCTTTATGTTAATGATAGCTCAATGAAATAACTAGTCATTTTAGCTACTAATGTGTTTGTTAAACAGTATGAGTGATGTTCTGTAACATATAATGAAACTCACATTAGTAAATGGTATACAGTTGTCAAAATGTTGAATTAGCAGTGTTTGTGGTGTATTTCAGCTCTAAAACACCCCTTGCTTGGATATGCACCCTCCCACAATAAAATTCATGGAGCATACTGATCTGCATATGAATGGCAAGCTGAGAACCTCCTGGAAGTGTATGGCAACAATAGGGGCGGGTTGGACCAACCAAGTCAGCCGGTAATACCAATACACACAGATACGTCGCCCACAGTATGGGTCATTTTTATTATAGGATGTATGGATATGCCGGCTGTAGTGAAGATGTTTTATATTGCTTCAATGAGCTGACGATAGTTGTCAGAGAACCTGAGTAACTCCTCTATAACCCGGGTTCTTGAACTAATGACTATACCTGCTCTCAGCATTGAATACACTTGTAACATTTATATCTTCCCTTGCAAAGGATTGTTCTGCCTGTGGAGTACTCTGACCGGGAGTCTGGTTGTGTGATTATGGTGAGTGGCTACATAAGTAGACTGATTATCATTGTCACTTAGTGCAAAATTACAGGTATTCTGGTATACTATGAAGAGGTGTTGCAGCTGTTCCTTGTACTGGGGAGAGACATGCTCAAGTACCTTTGAAGTTTTGATTGGTGATACAGGTTTCCTACTTTCAGGGTTTTATAATACAGATAAAGAACAGGTTTGACTATTGTCAACATCTCTGTTAGTATTCATGGTAAGTTTGATGGAATTCTTGTCTGGAGCTTGGCGGTCAAGATCAGCTGCTCATTGGGTTAGCAGGAGGCTCATATGCCCTCGGGGCTTGGAATTGCATGTAGGCTGGGGATCAGCAGGAGGTTGTCCAAAGTCTTTTTTCCATACAGACAGAACAGTATGGCATAGCCTTTTTGTTACATAACAGTTTCAACTCGAGGTAAGATCATTCTTTTTAGGGAAATATATTTTTTCAAGGAAGAACGATTCCAGTGTTCATAAAAGTTTATAACTCAATAGAAATATTTCAGCCGTCCGGCTGGCTCAGTTTATAACGTCTCTGCTTCCCACCCTACAGACTCGTGTTCAATTCCCGCTCAGGTTGAAAAGTTTTTCTGTAATATAGTCGGCAGTTACCGTCTCCTATTGAGCATGGAAGTGGGTAATGGTCTCTGGTTGATTAAAGAAAGTCAAACGCTTGTGATTCCTGAAAGGAGGAGATACGAGCTCTATACAGTATAAACAACCAAACGATCATTAGTATTTTACTATATTTTATCACCTAGTACATAATTATGTTATATATACAAATACACACTGAATAAGGAAATATATTTTATCTTAATAAATAATTCACATTAGGCCTATCCATATATTATTATTTCATCTGTGTGTGTTTTTGTTTTCCCCAGTTCCCGTGACTGGTGTATCAGGGGTAGCGGGGACAGCTGGTCGTCTGCCCTGCCTGGTGAGCCACAGTCATCAAGGAGACTCACCCGTATTAGTATTGTGGTACAGGGACGGGGCCAGGTTCCCTTTTTACACGTGAGTACTCTGGTATTATTTATGTTTCTTTTATGCATCAACCTCAAAGTAAAAACTTTGATTGGCTGAATTATGGTATGGGGATGGAACAAGGTTTTGTTCCGTAGCCTCTGTCATAGGAGCATTGGTGACCCTGCCCAAATGAAAGTGGAAGCTAGCCTATGTATGCTTTATCTTTTGCACAAAACCTTTACATAGTGAATGCCCTTCAACAAGCGGCTTAGTGAAAACCGTGAAAAAGCTGTTACTTGCCTTCCTGTGAAGTCCTATGTATTCATAATTATGATATACTGTATACAGTTATCTTCATCACCTTTATTATGATATACTGTATACAGTTATCTTCATCACCTTTATTATGATATACTGTATACAGTTATCTTCATCACCTTTATGATATACTCTATACAGTTATCTTCATCACCTTTATTATGATATACTGTATACAGTTATCTTCATCACCTTTATTATGATATACTGTATACAGTTATCTTCACCTTTATTATGATATACTGTATACAGTTATCTTCATCACCTTTATGATATACTGTATACAGTTATCTTCATCACCTTTATTATGATATACTGTATACAGTTATCTTCATCACCTTTATTATGATATACTGTATACAGTTATCTTCATCACCTTTATGATATACTCTATACAGTTATCTTCATCACCTTTATTATGATATACTGTATACAGTTATCTTCATCACCTTTATTATGATATACTGTATACAGTTATCTTCATCACCTTTATTATGATATACTGTATACAGTTATCTTCATCACCTTTATGATATACTGTATACAGTTATCTTCATCACCTTTATGATATACTCTATACAGTTATCTTCATCACCTTTATTATGATATACTGTATACAGTTATCTTCATCACCTTTATATAGCTAGTATTCCACAAATAGTGGGATGCCGATAGGAGGAATAACATGGACGAATCAGGAAACGTAAACGGTACGGTTGAGGTGGATGAAGAGGGAGTGATACGGTTGAATGGAGTGGATGAGGTGGATGAAGAGGGAGTGATATGGTTGAATGGAGTGGATGAAGAGGGAGTGATATGGTTAGATGGAGTGGATGAGGTGGGTGAAGAGAGAGTGATATGGTTGAAAGGAGTGGATGAAGAGAGTGATATGGTTGAATATAGTAGATGAGGTGGATGAAAAGGGAGTTATATGGTTGAATAGAGTGGATGAGTTGGATGAAGAGAGAGTGATATGGTTAGATGGAGTGGATAAGGGGATGAAGAGGGAGTGATATGGTTAGATGGAGTGGATGAAGAGGGAGAGATATGGTTGAATGGAGAGGGTGAGTTGCATGAAGAGGGAGATATATGGTTGAATGGAGTGGATGAAGAGGGAGTGATATGGTTAGATGGAGTGGATGAGGTGGGTGAAGAGGGAGTGATATGGTTAGATGGAGTGGATGAGGCGATGAAGAGGGAGTGATATGGTTAGATGGAGTGGATGAAGAGGGAGAGATATGGTTGAATGGAGTGGATGAGGTGGGTGAAGAGGTAGTGATATGGTTGAATGGAGTGGATGAAGAGGGAGTGATATGGTTGAATGGAGTGGATGAAGAGGGAGTGATATGGTTGAATGGAGTGGATGAGGTGGATGAAGAGGGAGTGATATGGTTGAATGGAGCGGATGAGGTGGATGAAGAGGGAGTGATATGGTTGAATATAGTGGATGAGGTGGGTGAAGAGGGAAGAATATGGTTGAATGGAGTGAATGAGGGGATGAATAGGGAGTGATATGGTTGAATTGAATGGAGAAGGTGAGGTGGATGAAGAGGGAATGATATGGTTGAATGGAGCGGATGAGGTGGATGAAGAGGGAGTGATATGGTTGAATATAGTGGATGAGGTGGGTGAAGAGGGAAGGATATGGTTGAATGGAGTGAATGAGGGGATGAATAGGGAGTGATATGGTTGAATTGAATGGAGAAGGTGAGGTGGATGAAGAGGGAGTGATATGGTTGAATAGAGAGGGTGAGGTGGGTGAAGAGGGAAGGATGTGGTTGAATAAAGAGGGTGAGGTGGGTGAAGAGGGAAGGATGTGGTTGAATGGAGTGGATGAGGTGGATGAAGAGGGAAGGATATGGTTGAATGGAGTGAATGAGGGGATGAATAGGGAGTGATATGGTTGAATTGAATGGAGAGGGTGAGGTGGATGAAGAGGGAGTGATATGGTTGAATAGAGAGGGTGAGGTGGATATATTTACAAGATTGGGTTGTGAAAGGTGAACTGGGTGAAGAGAAAGAAGGTTGTGAGATTTAAGGGGAAATATGTATTAATTTATTAGTTTACTTTTGTATGTTTTATTCTTTTTTTTAGTTTTCTTCCTAAATCTCCATCACGCTTAAGAAAAAACAAACAAAACTCACTGTCGATATAATTGTTATCAATGTTTTCGATAGACAAAGGCCCCAGCCGAAGGCCAGTTCCCCCAATGAAAAAATTGACACCTATTTGGCACGAATGGTCTAAAAATCACCAAACATGTGGGATGAATTTCTTAACATTTCAAAACTAATGGGGCAAACCCTGAGGGAGAAGGGAGTTCAGAACACCACCGTCCTCCCCCTTAATACGGATTTGGAGGAACAAAGGCGAGTAAATAATAACAAAGGAGAAAGATGGGAAAGAGAGAAGGAGAGAAAGATAGGGAAGGAGAGAAAGATGGGGGGAAGGAGAAAGGAGGGAGAGATAGGGAAGGGGGAAGGAGGGAGAGATAGGAAAGAGGGAAGGAGAGAAAGATAGGAAAGAGGGAAGGAGAGAAAGATAGGGAAGAGAGAAGGAGAGAAAGATAGGGAAGAGAGAAGGAGAGAGAGATAGGGAAAAGAGAAGGAGAGAGAGATGGGGAAGAGGGAAGGAGAGACAGATAGGAAAGAGGGAAGGAGAGAGATAGGGAAGAGGGAAGGAGAGACAGAAAGGAAAGAGGGAAGGAGAGAAATAGGGAAGAGGGAAGGAAGGAAAGATAGGGAAGGGGGAAGGAGATAAAGATAGGGAAGAGGGAAGGAGAAAGAGATAAGGAAGAGGGAAGGAAAGATAGAGAGGGAAGGAAAGATAGGGAAGAGGGAAGGAGAGATAGATAGGGAAGAGGAATGGAGAGACATATAGGGAACAGGGAAGGAGAGATAGGGAAGAGGGAAGGATAGAAAGGGTAGAGGGAAGGCGAGAAGAGAAAACAAAGGAAAGATAGGAAGACGGAAGGAGAGATAGGGAAGAGGGAAGGACAGACAGGGAAAAGGGAAGGAAATATAGTGAAGAGGGAAGGGAAGACAGAGGGAAGGAGTACAGAAAATGGAAGGAAAGTTAGGGAAGATAGAAGGAGAGACAGAGAAAAGGGAAAGAAAGCTAGGGAAGAGGGAAGGAGAGAAAGATAGGGAAGAAGAAAGGAGATAAAGATAGAGAAGTGGGACAGAGAGAAAGATAGGGAAGGCAAGATAGGGAAGAGGGAAGGAGGAGAAGGAAGGACTGGGAGTGAAGAAGGTGGATATAATGGGCATGGGGTCAGGTTTCTTCCAGACAAGAAACTCGACAACGCGGGTGAGTCTTCCTGGTGTATTTTGGTTAAGGCTTTATTTTTGTGTTGTGTTTTTAGTTTGCTCCCTAGGCCTCTATCAAACTTTAACCAAAAAAACACTCTAAACCTTCCTTCGAAATAAGTTTGTAAATTTTTCGGCTCGCTTACGCACGACAGGAAGAAATACACACCTAAAAGGCACGAAACATCTTAATATTCACAAAAATATTGGGTGAAAGGTCATAAAATCGCCAAATTAGTGGAGTGAACTTCTCAAATTTCAAAACTAATGGGGTAAAATAAGAAAGAAGGGGGTCCAGAAGAAAACTAAAACCTGGAGAGGTAGTGGCAGAAGAAGAGATAATGATGAAAACTGTATAAATCATATGATGTAAATCTGGGTAGAGAAGAAGGCGACAACATAAACTCCTTGACGACTAGTATATCAAATCAGTACCGGTAGGGTAAACAAAGGCGATGCTGACATATACCCCCTTCATTATACGTAGGCCAGAGATCGTGAACTCTATCCTATGTAACTCAATAAGGGCTAGAGTAAATGGGCTGTCAATGTCCACACCTATTCCCTGGCGGACAAATCCCAAATGATAGAAATATTAGCTCGATTACTCTAGTTGTTTTTGAATGATAGAGGTTATTGGTGAAGATTTCTGGTCTACCAATAATTAATGGAGTTTAGTAGAAAGAATACAAATGCTGGATAGAGTAATTGAGAGGAACTAAGATAAAACAGAAGGAATGATATGCGAGTACGACGAAGGGATAAACGAAGAGTAACTGCAAGATAATATAATTTTAAATCATTGTAACGTGGATACCTAATTATGTTTCACCTGTACTGGTCAAGATGGATATAGCCCCTTGAGGATTTTGCTGCATTTTGACAGTTTATTCTTGCTATCATTAGACGATTTTATACAGCTTAAGAAGGTCAGCGACTCAAAAAAATAACCCTAAAGCTTTTTACCAACTATATAAATCTAAAGTTAGAGATGTAATAGGCCCCCTAAAAACTTCAATAGGAGAAATAACAGAAAATGATTTAGAAATGTGCAGTACATTAAATAGTCAGTTTCTTTCCGTTTTCACTAATGAAAATTTGGCACAGATTCCAGAAGTCAATATGGTATATAGTGATAGTATAGAAAATATGTTAAGTACAGTTAGTATAAGTAGAAATGATGTGCTTAAGGAAATTGACAGACTGAAACCTCAAAAATCGCCTGGTCCTGACGAGGTATATGCTAGAGTATTAAAAGAATGCAGAGATGAGTTAAGTAGTCCATTAGCATTTATATTTAACAAGTCATTAGAAACAAGTTTAGTTCCAGAAGCTTGGAAGCTTGCAAATGTAGTTCCGATCTTCAAAAAAGGTGATAAATCGATAGCATCCAATTACCGTCCCATTAGTCTCACATCAATCATAGGAAAGTTGCTAGAGTCTATTATTGCTAGGAAAATTAGAAGCCACTTAGTAAAATTTAACTTAATAAATTCTTCTCAGCATGGATTCACTCAGGGACGTTCGTGCCTTACTAATTTGCTTAGCTTTTTCTCAGAGGTATATGAAGCAGTAGATAGTGACAAGTCATATGATATTATATATTTAGATTTCAGTAAAGCTTTCGACAGAGTCCCTCATGAGAGATTGATGAGAAAGGTTGAGGCACATGGAATAGGAGGGTCGTTGTTGGGATGGATTAGGTCATGGCTAATTGGTAGGAAACAGAGAGTCAGCATAATGGTACCAAGTCAGAGTGGGGAGCAGTCAAAAGTGGTGTCCCCCAGGGATCGGTATTAGGTCCCCTGTTGTTTCTTATATACATAAATGACCTAGATTTAGGTATAACTAGTAGGATAAGTAAATTCGCAGACGATACTAAAATGGGGGAGATCAATTGATTCAGATAGCGATATAGAGTGCCTCCAAAGGGATCTAGATACCTTACATGAATGGTCAGTAAATTGGCAGATGAAGTTTAACATTGACAAATGCAAGGTATTAAAGATAGGGAAGATGCAAACAAATGTTAAATATAAACTAGCTAATTTAGAATTAGAAAATTCAGACTGCGAGAAAGATCTAGGTGTGTTTGTTAGCAATGATTTGAAGCCTAGAAAACAGTGTATAAGCGTTCGTAATAAGGCAAACAGGATTCTCGGGTTCATCTCTAGGAGTGTGAGTAACAGAACTGCTGATGTTATCTTAAAACTTTACTTGTCATTAGTGAGACCCCATATGGATTATGCTGTCCAATTTTGGTGTCCTTATTACAGAATGGACATAGATTCATTGGAGAGAATTCAGCGTAGAATGACAAAAATGATCCATAATATTAGAAATTTTCCGTATGAAGAAAGGTTGAAGAAATTAGGTTTACATTCGTTAGAGAGACGCAGAGTTAGAGGGGATATGATAGAGGTGTTCAAGTGGGTTAGTGGGATTAACAAAGGGGACATGACAAATGTACTAAAGCTCAGTGATAGCGAAAGAACTCGTACCAATGGTTTCAAATTAGATAAATTTCGTTTCAGAAAAGATATAGGCAAATATTGGTTTGGTAACAGAGTTGTAGCTGGGTGGAATAGGCTACCAAGTGATATAGTGGGATCAAGAACGATAGGGAGCTTTAAGAAAAAATTGGATAAGCATATGGACGAGAAGGGTTGGGTGTGAAGGGGGATCAGCCGGGTTGGGCCAATCAGCGCTCTGCAGACCCCCGTAATCCTGCGTTAATCTCTAACCGGTTTGGTAAGATGATCCTCAGGGTATTAGAGTGTTGAGCCTATAATTGGGCTTTGTAATTGGGGTTGTGTGGGACAGGGATCTGCCTTGCTTAGGCCAATCGGCTTTCTGCAGACTCCCATTTTCTTATGTTCTTATGTTCTTATGTTATGTGGGAAATACAATGGCAAAGACTAGTTGAATTAACCCACTGGCTTCCGCCTACCCTGCCTAATCTGTATAAAATCATCTAATAAGAACCAAAATAAACTGTCAAAACGCGTCATAATCCTCAAGGGGATAAACCAAGTTAAATAACAATAATTACATATAACAATCCAAACTAAGACAAAGGTAAGGGAACCACAAAGGAAATTGAAGGTAGGAAACTATGACAAAGCAAAGGTTGATCCGAACAAGCTCCCAGCACGCAATATTAACACACTGACTCAAGGCAAAAGTTAGCTTGTGTTTGGTAGTAGCTTGGTGGTGTGGTAGTTGTGGTAGGCTGATATTGTGGTAGTTTGGTGGTGTGGTAGTTGTGGTAGGCTGATATTGTGGTAGTGTGGTAGTTGTGGTAGGCTGATATTGGGGTTGTGTGGTTGTGTGGTGGTAGCTTGGTGGTGTGGTAGTGGTGGTAGGCTGATATTGTGGTAGTGTGGTGATGTGGTAGTTGCGGTAGGCTAATATTGTGGTAGTTGTGGTGATGTGGTTGCTGTGGTAGGCTAATATTGTGGTAGTGTGGTTGTTGTGGTAGGATGATTTTGGTGTGCTGTGGTGGTAGCGTGGTGATGTGGTAGTCGTGGTAGGCTGATATTGGGGTAGTGTAGTGATGTGGTAGTTGAGGTAGACTATTATTCTGGTAGTGTGGTGACGTGGTAGTTGTGGTTGACTAATATTGTGGTAGTGTAGTGATGTGGTAGTTGTGGTAGGTTAATATTGCGGTGGTGTGGTACTGTGGTGATGCGGTAGTTGTGGTAGGCTAATACTGTGGTAGTGTGGTGATGTGTTAGTTGTGGTTGACTAATATTGGGGTAGTGTAATGATGTGGTAGTTGTGGTAGACTAATATTCTGGTAGTGTGGTGATGTGGTAGTTGTGGTAGACTAATATTGTGGTAGTGTAGTGATGTGGTAGTTGTGGTAGACTAATATTCTGGTAGTGTGGTGATATGGTAATTGTGGTAGACTAATATTGTGGTAGTGTGGTGATGCAGCCTAGTTGTGGTAGGCTGATATTGTAGCAGTATGGCGATGTGGTAGTTGTTGTAGGCAAATATTGTGGTAGTGTGGTGATGTGGTTAGTGTGGTAGGCTAATATTGTGGTGATGTGGTAGTTGCGGTAGGCTAAAATAATAATACTACAAATAATAATAATAATAATTCATATTTTTTTCACCAACCAAATTTACTTCTAAACTTATATACTGTAATAAATGAAATCAACGAACACATGTGGCACTCCAAGGACTCGAACCTAGGATACTCGCACCGAAATTCCGCGCATTTATACATTACGCTATCAAGACCGTAGCGAAGTAATAATAACAGTAAAGCTCGGGCCACACATACACGTTCTAACGTCCCGTCCGTCCCCAACCAAGACAATAACTTCTGTGTGTGTCCGTGTATGTTCC
>CM064516.1:21160226-21355226 GCA_032716605.1 Paralithodes platypus | reverse complement strand
CACACACACACACACACACACACACACACACACACACACACACACTCTCTCTCAAGGATCGGTGTTGGCCCCAATCATGTTTTTGGTTTTCATCAACGACCTTCAAATGGGAATAGGCTCATATATATCTATGTTTGCTGATGATGCAAAATTAATGAACCATATTACAAGTAGGAGTAGTTGTGAAGAATTACAGAGAGACCTAGATAAGTTATATGAATGGAGTCAAACTTGGAAAATGGAATTCAACACGAGTAAGTGTCAGGTTCTTGAGATGGGAAAAAGTAAATATAGACCTTCTTGGGGATATAATATAGGAGATGAAATAATTAGTAAAGCTGTGAAAGCAAAAGACCTAGGGGTAGTTGTGGCAGACAGCTTGTCACCTGAACAGCATATAAATAAAATAACTGGTGAAACCTATGCAGTGTTGACTAACATGAGAATAGCTCTGAATAATTTAGATGAAGAGATGTTAGCAAAAATAATAGGGACAATAATACGACCAAGACTGGAGTATGCAGCAGTGGTGTGGTCTCCACACCTTATAAAACATAATAAAAAACTGGAAAGAGTTCAGAGAGTTGCCACTAAGATGATAGCTAGCCTTAGAGACCTGCCTTATGAGGAGAGATTGGAGAGGCTAAAGCTGCCAACGCTGAGGGAGAGGAGAGAGAGAGGTGACATGATCATGATGTTTAAGTGTGTGAAAGGTTTTGAGAAGATCGACAAGGGAGATTTTGTGGTGAGGGACGAGGGAAGAACCAGGGGTCATGATTGTAAGTTGAGGAAAGTTATATGTAAGTCTGATGTAAGAAAGTTCAGCTTCCCGTATAGAAGCATTGAGTGTTGGAATAAGTTGGATGGGGAGGTGGTGGGAGCAAGAAATATCCAAACTTTTAAAGCAAAATTGGATAAATGTAGAGAGAGAGACAGGACAACACGAGCTTAGGCTCAAATCCTGTATACTACAATTAGGTGAGTACAATTAGGTGAGTACACACACACACACACACACACACACAACACACACACACACACACACACACACACACACACACAACACACACACACACACACACACACACACACACACACACACACACACACACACACACACACACACACACACACACACACACACACACTTAAGAATAACATGTCTCCAGAAAGCCACGTAAATAAGATAGTGAGAGAATCACTAGCACTATTGGCAAATATCAGGATGTCTTTCAATTATCTTAATGAAAACACCATGAAACAAATAATAACGGCAATAATAAGACCCAGGATGGAATATGCATCTGTAGTGTGGTCCCCTCACATGAAGAAACATATCCACAAAATTGAGAGGGTACAGAGAGCAGCTACGAGGATGATCCTAGGTTTGGAAAACTTGGAGTACCAAGAGAGGCTCGAGAGATTGAATCTACCTACACTGGAACAGAGAAGGAAACGAGGACAGCAAATTCAGATATACAAATGTGTTAGAGGTATTGACAAAATCGACCAAGAAACTTCATAGAGAGGGATGGAGGTGAGAGAACAAGAGGTCACAGCTACAAACTAAAAGTGCTTAATAGTAAATCTGATCTGAAAAGTAAAAGATTTCCTACCAACTCGATTAGTGGGTGGAACAAATTGCCAGCCGAAGTAGTGTCTGCACCATCAGTGCATAGTTTCAAAGCACGGTATGACAAACATATCTTAGGAGGCGGGAATTAACGAGCATGCTCACTCCCGCAAATACAACTAGTTCACTCCCGCAAATACAACTAGTGTAAGTACAACTAGTGTAAGTACAACTAGTGTAAGTACAACTAGTGTAAGTACAACTAGTGTAAGTACACAGTACACACTCACTCACAGACATACACACACACACACACACACACACACAGACACACACACCCACACACACACACACACACACACACACACACACACACACCACCCACACACACACACACACACACACACACACACACACACACACACACACACACACACACACACACACACACCACACACACACACACACACACACACACACACACACACACACACACACACACACACACACACACACACACACACACACACACACACACACACACACACACACACACACACACATTTTATCCTCCCCTCAGTTACTAACCCATATGTCCCCTACTAACTTCCTAGTTCTGCCACGGACATTAGTTCCAGGGCAGTAGTTCCCTTTCCAATGTTCCCTTACCCACTCTAAACCATTGTTTGGACACTTGATCCTCAGTGTTTTGGAGGACAAGCAGCCTAGAAGGGTCACTATATCTGTTGTTGCTTGATTTCCTTTGTACTCCTTTGTACTCACTCACTCACTCACTCACTCACTCACACACTCTCACTCTCACTCTCTCTCTCTCTCTCCCCTCACATCATCTCCCCTACCCCGACCTGTCAGAGTCCTTCAGCAAATGCATTGCAATTAAACTTGAGCCTAAAAGTTGTGTTCCGGTTTGAGTCCGGGTCGGAATATCAAGTGAATTGTTTGAGTAGAGAAAACACGGTTTGGGAGGCCTGGAGCTGTTTTCCTTCACTCTGTATAATTTGGGAATGGGGATGGATAGTTTTGAGATTATAGGCATATGTGCATTTAAGAATGTAAGTAATTCAAGTATATACATCTAGTATATATCACAAATACACGTAAGCTAATAAATGTATACTGTATATAATCCCAGCGAGATCAGAGACACCAACATTCAGAACGAGTGGCCAAACTATTAACCCTTTCACGAATTTATGACGCAGAGTTATCAGATTAGCAATAAGAATTAGAGTTCTCTCACTCTTGTAATTACATCTCCAAAATTAGTTTTCTGCCCACAGCTAACTCAAAGACAACTGCAGAGGTTGAAGTAACTAAACTAAAGGTTTCTAAATACCCCTGATGGTAACAAAGGCTTTAAAGTATCCCCAATAGGTTCAAAATCGCGTCATATGTCGGAGAGGGTTAATCCACTACACCACGGCGTGAGCCTATCACGCCGTGGTGTTTTGGATTTAAAGCCTGGACACTAGTTCTGAATGTCGGTGGTTCGAGTCCAGCTGGGAGTATATAAACAAGTATGTACATGCATACACAACACGTAGCTCGGATGACGAAATTGAAACCTTCTATGAGGATATCGCTATAGTCTATTCGCTGTAAGTAGGCGAGAAAACATGACTTCTAACTCTGTAACTAAAAAACGACTAGATTAATCGAGCTTAATATTTTTACCATTTGGAAAGAGTCAGTCAAGAAATAGATGTAGAAGCCAATTTGCTCTGGCCCATAGTATTCTAGACCAAGCAGAACACAGTAAGGTATGCACTGATTATTGTAGATTTCAATGCCAAAGTTGGAAGAAATATGGCAGGAGAATCATGCATTGAAAAGTTTGGAGTATGCGAACGGAATGACGGAAGAAATCTTAAGTTAGTTTTGCAGAAAAGATGATTTTAAGATAATGAACACTTTCTTTAAAAAAAAAAAAAATTATATATATCGCAAGTGGACCTGGAGAATTCCAAATGAAACAACAAAGCATGAGATAGACTTCATCATAGGAGACACAAATAACAGTGTTAACAATGTCACTGTTATTAATAAACATAGGGAGTGATCATAGAATAGTAGGTTGCATATCAAAGTTAAATTATAAAGCCATAAGAAAAGAAAACTAGTTCTCAGGAAGAAAATATGCTTAGAGAAAGATAAAGTGAATGAGATGGAGTTTCAGCTAGAACTTAGACATTTATTTCAAGCTCTCAACAGCAGTGAAAATGACATTGACAAAGTAAAACGAAAACCCGATATTACCAATCAGAGAAACAGGAGAAAAAAAGGGAAGCATCAACTCCCAAACCACTGTAAAATCTCATAAGGCGAAGAAGAACAATGAAAATAAAAACAAAAATAGATGAGATAAAGAGAGCAGAAATAAACAAGCTAATCAACAAAAGATGAAGGGAAGAATAGAGAAAAAGAATCATGGACTTAGTTCCAGAAGTAATTATGAAAGAAACAAATTTCAAACTAGCACAACATAAAATATATGTTGGCAAACAACAAATTACATCTTTAAGAGACAACAATGAATAAATAATTAACTCTAGAGAACAAAATATGGTGAAACGAGTCAGAGTTTTATGAAAACTTATACTCACGAAATTCAGTTCCACGAGTTTATTCAATAGCACACACTAGCGTATGTTTCACATATATTTGTAAAAGAAGTAAGGTGGGCCCTAAACAAAATGAACAGAGGAAAAGCTCCAGGAGATGATGGTATGACAAGCGATCTTCAGAAGGATGCAAGAGATGAGATCCAGTGTAAATTAGCCCAACTATTCACCCAATGTTTATGTAAGAGGGATGTTTCAAAAGCTTGGTGCAATGCAATAGTAACTCTACTTCACAAAAATAGGTTTTATGAATGATCTCGGCAACTGCCGTCCCATTAGTTTATTATCAGTTATTTACAAATTGTTTTTTAAAATCCTCACAAATGGGTTAAATATAATTTTGAATGAAAATCAGTCTCGGGAATAAGTAGGATTTAGAAGTGGGTTCAACCATATATCACTTGTATACAATGAACAAGCTAATAAAGAAAACCTCAGAGTATAATATACTTCCTTGTTTAGCATTTGTAGACTGAAAAGGTATTCCATTCGGAACAGATAACAGCTATAGCAAACTCATTACATGAACAAGGAATAAATTAAACATACATAAGCCTCCTGGAATACAGTATATATATATGCAAAAGACACTGCCGTGGTCCGGTTACACAAGGACACAGAGAAGATAAAGGTTAGGAAAGGAGTGAGGCAGGGAGACACAATCTCACCCAAGCTGTTCACAGCCTGTCTTGAAGGGATCTTTAGAAAGTTATCATGGGAATCAAAGGAAACTAGAGAGGTTACTCTGTAGCGTGCATACTTTTGCCTGCGTTTCCTTCATATCCTATGTGCCCACCACAATTCGTGAAAATTGGTTCATAAATATATCCTACCTGCCCACCAAATTTCGTGAAAATCTGTTCATAATTTTGTTTTCTATGTATGGGAGACAAAAGGCAGAACTGCCTGTGGCGAGTGCCTCTCCCAGAGTTGAAAGAGTGACAGGGCCAAAATCAAAGGACGTTCGAGCCAAAATACCTAGAGACACGGAGGTTGAAGCAATTTAAGTCAAAGAAAGAGGGAAAGCTGGTTCTGGGAGAGAGTTCCAGAGCTCAGCTGTTGAATAGAAGAAAGATTGAGAAAAACATTTCACTCTTGGGATGGAGAGTTGCACAGAGTAGGGGAGGGATTGTGTTGCAAGTCGGGTGCTACGTGCTCTACGAAGAGGGGGTGGTAAACACAGAGCTATCATATCTGCCCACCAATTTTCGTGAAAATCTTCAGATCAACTCCTAAATTGAATCACGGCTTGTTTGCCGCATATTCTATCGACCCACACAATTTCGTGATAATCTATTCATAACTTTTGTAGATATTTTGTTGGCAGACAAACGGAGGCAATCAATGCAGACGGGGAATATCGGAACCATCTCAGATTGACATTGTTTTAAATTCAGATAAAGCAGAAAAGCTCCATGAAATGCTCAAAGTAGGTCAACAAAATTTGAGGAGTAAAACCAAAGTTATATATGTACAAGACGGAACGTAGAATAATTAGGATTGACAACAAAATTCTAGAGGATGTATGAGAGGACAATGATCTTGCATAAGTTATCAAAGAAACAAAACACAATGAACATGAAATTGATAAGTTAATCACAATAGGATGGAAGGCATTTGCCAGGCAAAGGAACATCAAGGAAAGCTACACCATCATTATGCCCTAAACTTAAAGTTCATAATCAGTATGTGCTACCATCCTGGATGATCTATGGATCCGAGACAAAGAAAAAAAAAACACAAAAATGGAGATCTATGAAGGCACTCGGGAGATTGCATACCTCTTCCTATGCTGGAGTAGGTATGCGCTCTACCGATCGCCTTCCTAAAATGAATCTGTTCTTCCTTTGCTTTGTGCATCTCCTATCTGCCCACCAAATGTTGTTAACATTGGCTTATAGCTTTGGGAGCCACCTACTCTGCCAGAGGGATGCGCTCTACTGATTGCCTCCTAAATTGAATAACTTTTCCCTTGACGCATATCCTATCTGTCCACTAAAGTTCATGAACATGAGTTAATAACTTGTTGCGATATCATGCTTACAGACAGAAATCATAGCCTCCTCCGACTTCGTTGGCGGACGTAATATGCTTTGGAGTGCATAGAGAGTAATGGAAAAACCAATGCTAGGAATAACACTTAGAGATGGGAAAACCAATGCTAGGAATAACACTTAGAGATGGGAAAACCAATGCTAGGAATAACACTTAGAGATGGGAAAACCAATGCTAGGAATAACACTTAGAGATGGGAAAAACCAATGCTAGGAATAACACTTAGAGATGGGAAAACCAATGCTAGGAATAACACTTAGAGATGGGAAAACCAATGCTAGGAATAACACTTAGAGATGGGAAACCAATGCTAGGGGAAAACCAATGCTAGGAATAACACTTAGAGATGGGAAAACCAATGCTAGGAATAACACTTAGAGATGGGAAAACCAATGCTAGGAATAACACTTAGAGATGGGAAAAGAGCATAATGGGTAAGAGAGCAAACTAAAGTCAAGGATATTCTAGAAACAATAAAAGATCAAAAGTGGACATGAGCAGTGGGGAGATTGTTTTGTGGGGAGATTGTTTTAGTGAGGAGATTGTAGGCACCAATCGAGAAGGGCAATACCCAAGGGAGACCTATAGGCATTTGATAAAGAGTTGTTGGAACTCATGTTTCATTTGTCTGGCTTCCCTTACTGATTTAGTTTGTGCGTCACCTACACAGCCTGATCCATCTAGTCAAACAAACACCTCCTCCTATCTACTTCACTAAACTAAACAAAAGGCAAAACTGCCTGTGACGAGTGCCCCCCCCCCCCCCCCCCCCCCCCCCCGAGTTGAAAGAGTGACAGGGCCAAAATCAAAGAATGGTCGAGCCAAAATGTCTGGACACACGAAGTTTGAAGCAATATAAGTCATAGGATGAAGGAAAGATGGATTCAGGCAGAGTTCCAGAGCTCAGCTGTTGAATAGAAGAAAGATTGGGAGTATCGTTTCACTCGTGAGTTGTAAAGTTGCACAGAGTAGGGGTGGGATTGTGTTGCAAGACAGGTGTTACGTACCCTACGTAGAGGAGGTGGTATACACTGAGAGAGCTCTGAGGAACACTGATTATTGTAGTAGTGATAGAATAGCGAGAGAGGTGCAACATTGCGGCAAAGAGAAAGAGATTGCATTGAGTCGGTGAGTGGACAGAGCTAATGATACGAAAAGCTTTCCTTTCTACTGTGTCTAGAAGTGCTGTGTGAAAGGATCCTCCCCACACATGTGAACAATAGTCAATACAGGGATGCACTGTGCCCCTTTACAGAGCAAGAAGTTGTGCAGGAGTAAAGAACCCCCCCCCCCCCCCCAAGAGGCGGTTGAGCACACCCAGCTTTTGCAGGGGTAATATGGCAAAGACTCGAGAGTCAAGGAAACTTTTGGTAAGCCTTTGTCCAGCATTATCCTTTGTCTTAATGGCTGATGACGATGATGATGATGATATATACATATATATATATATATATATATATATATATATATATATATATATATATATATATATATATATATATATATATATATATATATTGACAAAATGGCTACAAAACACCATTTGAGGATGGGCCTTTGTTATGACAACTTTTTGTTTTACAGAAGCTATAATTGGAAACGTTTATGTATTATAGTCATGTAGAATGATTATATCAGGATACCAGTATGTGTTCGACGTTTTATTGAAAGGGGTCACATGTTCATGTGAGTATATGTTTAAAAATGTTTGCGTGGCTTTAGGAGTCTGTTTTTACGGAAATGTAAGCATGTAAGTGCTTGCTCCAATAAATTTCATGGGTTTCCAAACTTCCTGGTCTACACTTTAGGCGCCTCAGGGATGGTCTGTACACACTCCACTCTCTCTGCGTGTGTGCGTGAGTGTAAGTGTGTGTGCATTAGACAGAGAGAGAGAGAGAGAGAGAGAGAGAGAGAGAGAGAGAGAGAGAGAGAGAGAGAGAGAGAGAGAGAGAGAGAGAGAGAGAGAGTGTGTGTGTGTGTGTGTGTGTGTGTATTAGAGATAGAGAGAGAGAGTGTGTGTGTATTAGAGATAGAGAGAGAGAAAGTGTGTGTGTATTTATGTGTGTGATTTATGCATGTTTATGCAACTGTTCATAAGTGCTTATAGGAATGAATGTATAAAATGTTGTTGATCAATGTTCTGTGTATATATCTAGAGGTTGAGATTGATCTATTTTCTTGTTTATGTTATCCATGTTTGTAAACTACATAGCCACGTGTGTGTCTGTGCTTACTGTATAATGTTTTAGTGTATGTAATTATATTCAAAGCTGGAGGTGATGAGAGTGTGTTGGTGGTGAGGTGGACAAATGGTGTGATACCTCAGAACAGCCTGCGCGATGGCAAAATATGGAATGGGCTCTTGCATTCTCCCCTGGTAGCACATCTTTTGTATTAGACACAGGCCCAGGTATCTGCAAAGTTTTTCAGTAGGTGACTAGGTCATGAACTGATGTTTCGAAAGGCCTTTGGGAGTGAAGGCAGTCATGGGTTGAACTAATTCCCAGGACGTTGATGTTTGATTCCCCAGCGCCTATCAAATGCACAGTATGCAGGAACAAGGATCCAAGAGATCTCGCTCTTTATTTCTATCATAAAAAAATTGAGTGAAACATGACTTGGCAACATCAGCGTTGAGAAGATGTGAATTATGTTCCTATATTGTGAACTTGTAGATGAATTGTAAATGCCACAAGGCAGTGTGCTTGAAGTGTGAACCTAAAAATCCTGCTCAAGGTAGCCCATATGCTCATAGTAGAATCATGGTATCTCGTGGTTCAGTTTCATTCAGTATATGTGGCTTTTGCAGTAGCCACACAATGGGGATTGCTAGACCCTTGGTGATGCATGAAGCAGCTGCTTTCCCTTGATTTCACCAAAGGGGGTGGTACAGGCTTGTTTGTTGTGGCTCCTGCTGTGACTAAGAAGGAAAATATCCAGTGGATAGTGGAGCAAGTAGGGACCCAGAGAGCAATATCTTTTATAACTCCTTTCATAGCATTTCTTTGGATACCATTGTTGTCATGGCCATAATGTTATCATAGGATGCTATCTTGGGCAATCACTACATTATGACATTATGTCAATGTCCCAGGTATAGTCTGCAGGGTCATGAATGGCAAAGTGATGTGTAAAATATTTAGGAGGATGTCATTGTGACTGATGTATAACGTGGATTTGGGGTTGGCTACCCTAGCTAGCTGTTGAATGGGCAGATGGGTGGCTATAAAGTCTTTGGATAAAGATAACTTATTCTGCAAAATGATAACAGCCCCACTCTTCCCATCAGCCTGGATTTGCGCGAGAGCGGTGGCCAGCAAGAGTACATCGACCCAAAGGTGGAGGGCCGTGTGAGGTCGGAGTCGTCAGGGGCGTACCTCACCTTAGACCCGCTCCAAGGGCATGACTCTGCATCCTATAAGTGTCGGGTGGACTTCGAGGTCTCGCCCACCCTCTTCGCCCTTGTCAACCTCACCGTTTATGGTAGGTTCATATTTGTTTTGTTTTCAACAATGTTTCATGCAACACTTCCATGTAAAACATAACATATGTTTTTGTTTTACACCTGATAAGACTCAACATTAATAAAAATGCATATAGTCTATACAAACATACCCTACCATAACTGGTACCTTTGCCCTCCCATGTATAGGTGTACGACATGATTGGTGTAAATCATTTTCAGGTAATAACTTACATAGGTATGCATTAAGGGCTCTGCGGGTAACTAATAAACATACATTATGGCATGAATCGAGCTTATGTTAACAAAAATACTAAAGTAATGTACTTATAGGTCAACGAACGGTATTGAAGACATCTAGAACGGTAAATGACATAATTAGGATTAAGTAGATAAAGTATGGAAAGCTTTGATTAATGTAGAAAAATGTAATTTAGTAATCAGTTAAAATGTAGACATTTTTTTCTTTCTAATAATCTACAAATTTATTTTACAAAAGAAACTGGAACCTTTAATGTATGATAGCAATATATACTAGAAAACAAACTTAAGACATTTAGAATCCATGAGGCAATTTTGCACATGAAAATATAATCTATCTATCTATCTATTGCCTGACGCCGTGATCCCAGAAGGGGTGGCCACGAACGAACCGCCCCCATGCACCTCTGTCCCCAGTCAGTCAACGCCCCTCCTCCCAACCAGCACCGCCTTCATCCATGTACTTCCTCACTCCATCCTTCCACCTCTCCTTCGGTGCACCTCTCCCTCGCTCTCGTACACCCTCTTAGTCATTCTCTCGCTTTCCATACGTTCCATATGGCCGAACCATCTCAAGTTGTTCCACACTTTCCAGCACATCTACCTCCACACCACACCTCCTTCTTACTTCCTCATTCATCTGTCTATCCCTCCATGTAACTCCGCACGCACTTCTCAAGTAACTCATTTCCACCGCTCTCACTCTTGGTCGGAGTCTCTTCTCGAACGTCCATGCTGCGCTTCCGCTTCCGTAAGTTAGTGTCGGGATTACCACAGTCATGCAAGAACTTCTTCACTTCCATACTGACCACCCTATTTCTTGTTACTGCTTTCAACGTTCTACAACCCTCTTCCCCTGTTGCACCCTCTCCCACACTTCTTCATCCATAGTCCAATCTTTACTCAACACACTGCCCAGATACTTAATAGAGCTGACGATCTCCATAGCCTGACCGTTCAACTTCACCTCACACTCTGTGACTTCACCTCTTTCAAAGACCATAACCTTGCTCTTCCCCGCATTTACCTTCAAATTCCGTTTTTCGCACACTGTTCCAAACTCATTTACCAGACCCTGCAACTCCCATTCATTATCGCTCATCAGAACTGTATCATCCGCAAACAGAAGTATAGGCAGCTTCCACTCATTTCCCTTCATTTTCAGCGATACACCAACATCCACTGCTCTTCCTAGTATTTCTTTCATGACTCCATCCATATATACAGTAAACAACCACGGGGATTTCACACACCCCTGTTTCAACCCAACATTCAGGTCAAAGAACTCGCTCTGCTCATTCTCCACACGTACTGCCGCCTTTGCACCCTCATACATGCTCTTCACTGCTTTCAGCAACTTGCCATCTACTCCGTATATTCTAAGTACTTTCCACATACCTTCTCTATCCACTCTGTCATAGGCCTTCTCCAAGTCCATAAAGGTAACATATAACAATATAATACTGTAGGCAATTATCCAGCTGAGCGTGAGAAAGGTCAATGTTAAAAAAAACGGCAGGCAAACCTTTGGCTTGTAGGTGACTGTTCGTGACATTATCAGGATTACATGTTCTTCACCCCAAACTGCATATAAAATGCAATGGACGCAAAGTCTAAAGTCAAATCGGTGTCGCGATGAAAACCAAACCATGATTTTTCCCATTTCTTTCTGTCTAGGTAATTACACTCCCTCTTAGTTTACTTATATGCTCTCTCTCTCTCTCTTTTTTTTTTTTTTTTTTTTTTTTTAAACCTGTGGATTTTGAACTTGATTGCTTTGGGCTTGACAACTCTACTCTGAGCTGATTGGCTGATGGCGCTGCCACTGCTGTGTCCGAATAACATATTTCAGTTGCAAAAAAAAAAAAAAAAAAAAAAAAAAAAACGACAAATACATTACACAGTACCACCAGCCAATCAGCTCGAAATGGAATGTTCTTGCATAAAACGAGCAAGTGCAAATTCACCAGGTTAAACAAATAAACTGTAGTGAGCGATCAACCAGTTAGCAAGCCATGCATTACTAAGCTCCACACTCGCTTCTCCAGCTTTGTTAAGCCCAGCTCATTTTACTCTACGACAGAAAAAAAACAAAAAAACATTTGCATTGTTTCCCAGGCTGGAGGAAGACCGTTATTTAAAAGTTTATTAACCCATTGAGGATCATGATGCGTTTTAGAAGTTTACTTTGGCTATTATTATCACCTACCGGTACTTCCTAACCGTGAGATACTATGAGTCGGACAGTGGAAGGGAGGGAGGAAAGGTGGGGTAGTTGGTAGGTGGTGGAATGAGGGAGGGGGGTTGGGGAGGTGGGTCCGAAGCTGCCAAATTACGATTTCACTGGGATGGTGAGAATCAGGACTTGTTCGGCAAACTGTACGTTAGATTAAAAACAAATCACACGGCATTTCTATTTACTTCGTTTATCATAGCATTGTGAGTGACATTGTTAACTCTTTCACGCATATGACGCGATTTTGAGCTTATTGGGGATACTTTAAAGCCTTTGATACCACCAGGGGTATTTAGAAACCTTTAATTTAGTTACTTCAACCTCTGCAGTTGTCTTTGAGTTAGCTGTGGGCAGAAAACTAATTTTGGAGAGGTAATTATAAGAGTGAGAGAACTCTTTCTTATTGCTAATCTGGCAACCTCTGCGTCATAAATGCGTGAAAGCGTTAACATTTAAGGGAGCCCACCTCGCTTTTTTTTCTATCTCTCCCTCTCTTTGGCTTGTATCCATTCGGCCCCATTCAGCCTACTGTTTTAAGTCATTTACCCCCATCCAAGTGTCAATATTTTCCTCGCGAGCGGTAGCGAGCCAGCATATATGTATTTTTGTTTTGATAGCAAGCTAAATTTGTAAATTTTTCGTTAGAAAAATTTCTCCGGCGAAGCCGGATTTCTACATACAATGCTGGCTCGCTATCGCTCGCCAGGAAGAAATCGAATCCTGGATGGGGATAAACGTCTTAAAACAGTTGGCTGAATGGGACCGAATGGATACAAGCCAAAGAGAGATGGAGAGAAAGCGAAAAAAAAGCGAGGTGGGCTCCCTTAAGAATATGGACGCTAATCTTGATATTTGTTTCTTCGCTACAGTGGTCCCGAACCGGTTGATGGTGCTGGACCGGTCAAGCCAGGCGGTCCCGGCGGGTCTGCTGGGACCACTCACGGAAGGAGATACACTCACCCTATACTGTGTCGCTACGGGAGGTAATACAAACTCTAGTATTTACTCTATTACCAACTGATTTCTACATAATTATAGGAAATGTATGAAACTGATCTGTCCCTGTATCGTAATTAATGCCTAGTTTTCGCAATTAACACCATATTTGGCTATGCAAATATTGTTATAACCAAGTCATTACGATGGTGATAACTCAATAGCTCGCCAGTTTAAAGAAAACAGACTATAACATTGACTGTAGTAGTAGTAGTAGTAGTAGTAGTAGTTGTAGTTATTGTTGTTGTTTTTATAGTAGCATATAATGTAGTCTGTTAAGTTAACTGAGTAACTAATTTATCTCTACTTATCATTACCCTTCCTGTTTGGAGCACGTTTGTTCATCGTTTGGACATAAATTATTAAGGAAACTAATTTACTAGTTTAATATATCGCCAACATCCATCAGAGCACATAGATAATTACCTTAATTCCCTAGCAGAACAAATGGATAATTCGTTAGATTACACCATGGGAAATTCCCAAAACGATTAAAGTGAACCTATATTATAGACCATTGGTCAAGTACTAAAGCGGTTGTAGACATTTGACTGCTTATTAATGAAGTTGTTCAGCGACGTAAACGGGCGAATAAAAAATAATTCACATGTGGTCCTTGTGGGTTATGATTGTAATATACAACATAATCCTTGACATTTGCTATACGGTAGTTCATGTTAGGGTATTGTAAACACTTTCTTGTAATTAAGTCGAAATAAGCGTTAAGAAAATATGGAGTAGTGGAAGGACGCGGAATAATGTTGGAAAGGTTGTTCTCGATTGCTGATAGAAGTAAATGTTGACAATCGCACTGTGATTAATTGACCAATATTTGATGATATCAAATTAACGATTCATCACCTAAGCAGAATATAATATTGCCGCGTGGAATGATATAGTAGCAAATGAAAATTAGCTTTCATAGACTTGTGGCGGGGTGCATTTTTCCGGGTTGAAGTGGGAGTGAGGGTTGATGATGGGAGTGGAGGTAGGGTGGGGTTAGGGGTAGGAGTGGGGATGGGGGTAAGGTTGGGTGGAATGGGAGTTTTGGTGGGAATCGTAAAGTAAACAATTGTTAGGGATCCCTCTACCAGCAGAACCTATACACTACACAGGGCATGCTTCCCATTACGCTAGGCTTTCATTGTATTTCCCAGTGTTTTATATAATGCTGGAGGTAATTTTAGATTACAACCGGTGATGATTGTGGTGGTAGGCTGCCTGATACTCTCACCTTCTAATGTGTCACAAGAGAAGGAAGATTTAAGCACCAGGCAGCTATATTCAATACACACTCTCTCTCCCTCTCTCTCTCTCTCTCTGAATTTATTTATTGGTTGTTGATAAGGAAGAGGTAGAGTGCCGATGTAGAATAATATTAACGTTTGGTTGTTGATGTGCATGAGGGTTGATGTGGATTTTTCATAGGGGAGATGTTGTAGATTGTTGGGATATGGATGTGGAATAGCCTGTGAATTCTGGATGTGGAATAGGTTACAAATTAAAACAACAATTTGGCTACTTATGTGGAAGAGCCTGTGAACTCTAGATGAGTAATAGGTTATCAATTAAATAACAATTTGATTAAACAAAGGACTCATCTTCACTTGGTAACTATCATTAAATGTCACAGCCGGCTCCTGATCTCCAATTACTACGTAGGTTATTGATGTGGGAGAGGATGTGGAACGCTGATGAGAACACATTTATAGGTCAATAGTTCGATGGTGTTTGTGAGCGTTATAAACCCCTTTAATGGGGATGGGCGTATTTAGTTCCTCCTGTTATCCTATGGTTTAGTTTCCTTCTTAAGCCTGCATCAAGCTTTTAAAAAAAAAAAAAAAAAAACAAAAAAAAAAAAAAAAAATCCTAGATAAATTTGTAGATTTTTCGACCGGTTCCTCTTAAATCACAGGCTAGCTATCGCTCGCCAGGAAAAACAATCAACATCTAAATGCCACGAAAAGTCTTAATATTGACAAAGAAATTGGGCGGAAGGTCTTAAAATAGCCAAACTAATGGGCCGAACGTCATAAAATCTGAAATCTAATAGGACTAAACATGAGAGAGAAGGGGGACCTTTACAACGACCCATCTCCCCTTAATATTCGAGTCCGCATTTTCACTTTATTGTGGCTAACATTAGGCAGTTGTATTCAGTTTTAGAAGACCCTCAGGCGATCAATAAACTCTCCGACTCTTACAATTCCTTCCTAATTCTGTTATCATATTGGTTACTGATAGCCAGAATAAAAGGAAGACAGGCGTCCTCCTATCTTGAAAGGGTTAATATAGGGGAAGTGTGGGTTAGTGACCTGAAGAAGGTATCTGCGAAACGATGTCAATAAAGTGCTCCGCCTCAGATGGTGTTTCTTATCCAGTGTGTAAAGTGTTTGTGTGGTAGAAGATTTAGGATGCCATGTTAGACATTTGCGTAGTCTAAGACCACGCACTAGATTTTGATTAACAGTAATCGACTACAAATGCTTTTTATTCGACAAAATTATTTTAACAGCCCTTCTCCACGATTTAATAAAAACAACATGTACAGAGACTAACGCTTGCCTTTTACCTGAGCTCAACTGACAATTACATTACTATCAGACACTTGAATATATAATTAAATCAAAACTAGTAATATCTAGGTTAAGGTGTTTGTCAATAGAAAACTTTCGTTGTAATTAACCCTTTTATTATTGGAGGACGCCTTTTCACTTTATTTCGAATACAATTAAACAGTTTTAGACACATTTGGAAAGCTTTTTAGAATTTCAAAGGCTAAAAACCATCCCAAATAACCTTCTGACACTGACAAATAATTCCTAAGCTGAATATAATCTTAATGATTTGTGTAACTGTTTTACATATGTAATAAAGATATAATACATGTTGATGGTTTTAGTTGAAATTTGTTCCACCAGAAACTTGATATGTCAGTTTGCATGTTTGATCACCGTCCCTTGTTGGCTGGCCTGCACAAATAGTTTTAGGACATATGTTTTTCCTTCACACGTGTTCCCCTCGAAAGGTTGACGGCATTGAATTTAGTTTATTCATCGACTAATGGACAAAATAATCTATTTATGTGGATTGCTTCTATTATCTAGCTTCTATAATATCAATGGAAATTATTAAAGAAAATAACCTTACATTTACCTGTCAAAATGTTCGGCCTCGCAGTCGAACCTTCGGCCTGCGGAATGCTAAAACAAAATGTTGCTTATCTGGCCAAACAATCAACAGCATGTTGACATTCAGGATGTTTGGCCAAATGGTTTCTCTGTGTCCTTATTTTTGTTAACCCAGCCAATACCCTGGTTAGCCACCTAAACGTTTGATCAATCTGCTGAATTTGTTTTCCTCATGGTCAAACTGAAAGCTGCCCAATCAAAAGTTGTGTTGCTTTCCTACACAATTAATTTATTAGCCGCCCACCATTTTTGTTTTCTTCCCGGCCCTACGTTTTCCTAGCCGGTGTCAAATTGTGAGCGTGTGTGTCTTACTTATTATTATATAACTATCTTTATAATAATCAAGATTATCTTTCCTTTTCTTTGTGACAAGGATGGCCTGCCCCGGAGGTGACGTGGTGGCGAGGGTCGACCCTACTGGCCAACCACAGTATAGTGTTGGGGCACGACACCTCCACCTTACACTACCCCGCCTCATCATCACAGGACAACAACAGGGTCACGGGGGCACACATCGGCATGAGTCAGGTAATACAATATCTGGTGTTGAAAATTATATCTATATAATTAGCATTGTCATGACCATTAGTATACATTTTGCGACAGAACTATCATATTATGTCATATTACACTAAGCAACTATTTTATTTTCACACGGTCAGTTTACTTTAACAATATCTAATTATGACAAAAGGAGAGGCTGAGGCAGAATATTAATGTTATTTTTCGTAAATAATTATGCTTGTCAGTTACGGTACATTACTTGGAGTATCAAGGTTTGGTCCGTTGTCTTACGTCAAAGATTAATCTGATTGGCCACACATTTGGGCACTAAGATTCTGGCCCATCAGGAACAAATATATATTTTGTTTTCAAGTCAGCGAAGACGGCGAGAGAAAAGCGGAATATGCAGTACGTAATGAAGGGTACATGCATATTGTATTTTACTACATGCATCAACGTGTTTGGCTTCAGTAAATTTGATATAATACCTTGACAGCTACTTATTGCTCGGTACTCACTCTCAGAGCAGCGATCCTTAACAATCGCAATATCGCAATATACTAGGTAAGGCTACAAAGTTCACTTCGAAATTACCTCAGAACTTGTCTAATGAAAAATATGGTAAACAAGTAAAATCCGAAAGGCCAAATTAATTTTAGAGCAACGAAAAGGCAAACATCTACTGAAGCCAGTAATGTTAAGGGATATGCTTTTTCGTATTTGCTCCCTTAACCTCCATCAAAATTATATTATACCCCAAGAACCCCCTAAGAGATAGGCCTACATTTGTACATGTTTTGGTAGAAACATGTTTCGGCCTAAGGGTGGTTCCTCCTGAGTTACAGGCTCGCTATTGCTCGCCAGGAAATAAATCGACACCAAAATGGCACAAAAGGTCTAAATATAACAAAACACTTGGGGTGAAAGATCTTAAAATCGCTAAAGTAATGGGGCCGAACGTCCTAAAATCTCAAAACTAATGGCGCTAAACATGAGGGGAAAAAGGGTAAACAAAGAAGAAAACTTATCACAATTAGTCCGGAATGTTGGCGAATTTTCATATGCAGCGATCATTACTTGATTGGGTTTCAGATATAATTAGTTGTTAAATCTTCTTTGGTGGTTGTTGGAAGGTGTCTAGAGCACTAGTTTGATGATTCAGTATTTGATTCCCAGAGAGGCACACAGTACGAGAGGTAATTTATAAAATCCTATTGTATAGTTGCCCACACGCCCGACTGGCGCAGAGGTACTTTTATTTATCTTACTAATTCACTATGTGATTATACCATGAAAAAATACAATACACAACATCAATCTATTCTTCGGTTTGCTAAAACATATAAGTGATGTGTCCTAATTCCATAAATGTTCATACTTAACCCGTACAGTACCGGTGCCGTTCTTTTAACTTTATTATGGCTATTAATAGACGATTGTATTTAGCTTAAAAGGGGCCTCCAATAATTAAGAGCCTTATACATATCTCGGTTAACCCTTTTTACTACCACTGATCCTTCTTAAACTGCACAAAATTGTCTAGATATAGCTAGAATATAATAAAAATACGTCGCCGGTTCAAAAGGGGTTAATACAGCCTAATCAAAAGTAGTTGTGTATGAGGTGGACGTGTGGGTAACTGTACAGTGTGTGTGTGTGTTGTACAGGTACGGACAGAGCTGAGCATCCCGGCACTAACCCGGGACTATGTAGAGGCCAACCTGAGCTGCCGGGCCACCAATAATAATATCACCGAGCCTCTCACCACCTCCCTCGCCCTACTACTTTACCGTGAGTAAAAAAAAAAAAAAAAAAAAAAAAAAAAAAAAAAAAAAAGGAAAAGTGGAGATTGGGCCTGAGCATATAGATAGCTAGATATACACAAATATAAAAAGTTGTATCTTATCCCACGTAAATTCCTCTAGTGATCATTATAGTTTATGGTCTTCCTGTTCAACCAATAACCACACTTGCCAGATGCACCACACCCATCCCTGACACCTACCCCACTGTAACAGGTAGGCCTATGCCATTCACCCGTTTCTCTCACTCTCCCCCTGTCTTTCCCAGAACCACCGTAACACCTGCCATTCCTCTGCCACTGTCTCTCTGTCCCTGAACTACCGTCACTGTCGTCACACCTTTATTAGTCTCTTGTCTCTTTCTCCCTACCAGTCCCTGCACCACCGTCACACCTCTGCCATCCCCCTGCTACTGTATCTCTCTCCCTGTCTATCCCTGCACCTCCACTGTCACACCCGTCATTCCCCTGTTACTGTCTCTCTCTTCCCCTCTGTCCCTGAACCACCGTCACACCCGTCATCCCCCTGCTACTGTCTCTCTCTTCCCCTCTGTCCCTGAACACAGTCACACCCGTCATCCCCCTGCTACTGTCTCTCTCTCCCTGTCTGACCCTGAACACAGTCACACCCGTCATCCCCCTGCTACTGTCTCTCTCTCTCTGTCTGACCCTGAACACAGTCACAACCGTCATCCCCCTGCTACTGTCTCTCTCTCCCTGTCTGACCCTGAACACAGTCACACCCGTCATCCCCCTGCTACTGTCTCTCTCTCCCTGTCTGTCCCTGAACACAGTCACACCCGTCATCCCCCTGCTCCTGTCTCTCTTCTTGTTTGTCCTTGCACCACCACCGTCACACCTGTCCCAACATATAATAATTAAGGTAGATCGTGATCGCCCAACATTTCTCCAGACCTTAGAATATAATTATGCGATTACCCTCTATTGCAACCCAGTCATTATAGCAAGAACATTTGGTGAAACTAGATACAACTGCAAAAGCAGTAACTTTTATTGCATTGATTGACAACACAAATCAGTATAACATACTAAAAATGTACTAATTCTGAATGTTATAAGACCATTATTATATATTAATATATTATTATAATTATAAAAACAAACTTCGTCTTAATTAGTTTACTATATATTACAGACAAATTAGCGAAAGATGTATTCAACCAAAATATATGCAACAGGTTTATATTTGTTTGCAATAAGTACTATGGTGTGTCCGACACAGCATCCAAAACCGTATCACACAATTATAATGAGGTTATGCTATAGATTCTAAATAACAGTCATTTCAAGTGATATGAAACTAGTGTTTTTTGTTTTTGTTTTTTTGTGTGTTTTGTTTTGTAATAAATGCAGTATACAGTGTGATTAATGCATGGGTAATTAAGAAATAAAACAAACAACATGATGCGCACAAGTCAATGACACACTACGTAGTCACAAACAATCTTCGCTAATTAACACACACCAGCACACACGTACATTCGCAGGCAATATATACAGTACAATACTGTAATACATTTAGGTATACAGGACTAACGCTTTGAGGATTATAAAGCGCTTTGCCAGTTTATTCCGGCTATCACTAGACAATTTAACATAGCTTCAAGAAGGACC
This sequence comes from Paralithodes platypus, assembly GCA_032716605.1. Taxonomy (NCBI): domain Eukaryota; kingdom Metazoa; phylum Arthropoda; class Malacostraca; order Decapoda; family Lithodidae; genus Paralithodes; species Paralithodes platypus. The sequence goes on along the minus strand of CM064516.1, from coordinate 21,334,869 downwards.
TCTAGCTTACAAAAGGGTAAACTCTATCTCAATTAATCTGACAACCACAGATCATTCTTATACTATAATTGTTAAATAATAGTCAACAAATAGAAGATATATACATCCTCGTGTCCTGAAGGGACGAACTAGACGCAAGGGGTTTATGGCAAGTTATAAAGGTTTAAGGGTTCTATTTCACTAAGCTTGTAATGTTTATATGAGTTATATCTGTCGCACATGAAAGTATATTGTCCCTTCGACAGAATGAGGAAAGTAATGGTGACGAGAGAAGGTGAATATGTAGTATATACAGTTCGGTTTTCGTAATTTCAAAGTTATTTTAGGATATTACAGGTTAGGTTAGATTAGATTAGTTAAGTTAAGTTTGGTTACGTTAGGCTAGGTTAGGTTAGGAAAGTTGTGTTACTATTTATTAATTACTAATATATTCCGATATAAATTCAGTCAAAACTAAATGAATTACAACATAAAACACACGGAAAACCTTGGTTTTGGTCTGACGCAGTAATTTTAGCCCCTTTAGGATACGAAGACGCCCTTTTCCTTTCATTCCGATTATATTTAGCTTAGGAAGGACATTTAGGATTTAGAGGGATAATTGAGATAATTAGTACCCCTTTGATTCTTAAGATATATTGCCTGAACTGAAGAACTGTATCATATAATAGCCAGAAGAAAATTAAGGAGCACATAAAAAATACTGAGAAGGTTAAAATTATACGGGTGTTAACTCACAACCAATGGAATAGAATCAGTTTAGACCCCAGTGCCTAGTTTGAGTCCCTCAGAGCTCAGTATTAGGTTCACTTTTGTTCACAATATGCATCACAGATATAATCAACATCAATAATATAACTTCAACATTCACTGATGACAGTATGATAGAAAATGCAATAATTTTGGAAAGTGCCTGCAATCAGATCTAAGCAAAATCACGGAGTGGTCAGGAAATTAACAAATACCCCTTAATGTAAACAAATGTCAGATACTACAAATATGCTCTCAAAACAATATTTATGAATGTTACATGAACGGAGATTATGTAAACAGCGTATCTCAGATAAAATAACTAGGCTAATGAATGATAATCTAGTATCTAGAAGCCAATGCACGGAGGCAACTAATAAAGCAAACGGAGCACTAGGAATCATTGGGAGAAACTTTCATAACAGTAGACATAGTTATACCATTGTATATAAGTGTTGTGAGGCCGCATCTTGAGTGTGTTGTGTAGTTTTGGTCTCCCTACTTAATAAAAGACAGAACAACTCTAATCCTTTCAGCGTAGAGCAACATCATTAATGCAAACCCTTAAAAATATACCATACAATCGGAGGTTAAGGGTGTGTCCACACGTAGGCCGCAACCAGACATACTATGGCGAAAAATGTCTGTACTGAGGTGAAATTTAATTGAATTGCCAAAATTGTACCTGTATTTTCTTGATATGCACCATACAGTTACGCTTATTTTAGTAAACTACCTTGTTTATTTGTCTTTTCTAGTTTTATTTCTTTTACTTAGCCTGTTTTTGTGTTGTAGATTGTATGTCCAGTCCATACCAGAAAACAAGCCAAATAATAGAAACACAAGAAAGACATAAATAAACAAAGTATCTTTATTAAAAAGAGCGTAACTGTATGGTGCATAATGCGAAAATACATGTGTCAATTCAATTACATTTCACTTTAAGTCAGACATTGTGCGCCATATTATGTCTAGTTGCGTCCTTGGTGTGAACACACAGCAAGAGAACCTGACCTGTTTTTACCTAAGAAACGGAGAATAAGAGGACAGCTGATATGAGTGTTTTATGATTCTAAAAGGATTTAGTAACATAAATGCCAAAAATCTATTTTAGATAGCCACAAAAGAAAGCAAATTAAACCTAAGGTCAAGGTGACTGTTATGCTCCCTAATGAAGTTATCGCACTAGTCTAGAACTGTTGGTGCCGATTTATCACCTCCATATTTTCATCGTGAACGCAATTTCCGGTACTCCAACCCGTGAAACACAATGCACATCCTTGACACTAGTCCATTAATTACCAATATGTGCATAATACTTCGGGTTAGAGACACCTGTGATACATCACCACATCGTGTTTTCGTCTCCCAGGTGTGTTGACTACCTCGCTGTTCCCGGTGGTCCGTTCATACCAACTCGCGCGCGGGATTATCATAACTCATTCTTGGTAATGCCCCCTGCTGGCAATATAGATGATTATTACAATAAGTCTTGGGGGGGGGGGGGGGCCTTCAACCAATCGTCGATCCATCCGGATCCCTAATTATGCCCCCTTGAAACATACGAAAATCCGAGCCAAATGTTGCCTCAAGTTCGTGTGATTTGCTTACGTTTGGGTAAATCAATTGTCCTGCAGTATGTTTAGGTAGTTTTAGGTATATCTAGCGGTCCGCCTGCAGTCGTGTGTTTACGGTGAGGAATGGGTGACGTTCGAGTGTGGATCAACCCGCATTTATCGTATTTTATGTCTTTATTACATCTGGCAAGTACAAATTTTGGCTGCCGTATTTATGTACTATTAAAGGTGAGGATTTTTGTTTTGTTTTACCCAAAATCACTCGTTAAACGTCTTAACCCATAATTTTCCCTGACCTTCAAAGCCTTCCCTACTTGTGGGTTTACTAAATATTCTTGGGGTAATGGGGCCGTATATTACCGAATTATAGGTTTTGCCAATAATATTCCTTTAGAAAATATAAAGAAACACCAGTTTTTTAGGTAAAACTTTAAAAACAAAAAAAATCTACAAGTGGCTAAAGTAATCTAGATTTTGGTAAGATATTACCTATAGGACACGCATTTGACAGGTACCACCAAGGATTAAATACACATTTCTTTTCGGTTTCCGGTCAAATTAGATTTTCGGTCACGTATGTGTTTTTTGTATTATAATCCTTTTTCTCATCAGTTTCTTCATTGATTAGTGCGTTTTAAGGTGTTTTTCTTTCTGCAAATAGATTTTTACCCATTATTTTGCAATATTAAAACATGCCCCCTAAAACCATATTTTGTCATTACCCTAACCCAGGGGTAGGCAACCTGCGGCTCAGGAGCCGCATGTGGATCTTCCAGGACACTTGTGTGGCTCCAGAAGCTTCAGAAATAATAATTCTTCCTTCAAAACGAAGGCATCATATAACTCATTCAAGGCAATATTAGATTTGTTTATTCAACTTCGAAAAGATCTATAGGTATCTAGCTTTATGATTTCTAGAAATGTGGCACATGAATAAAAGTATATTGAACAATATCACTGTAAAAGGTTTATTTCAAAAGTAGGTTATGTTCTCATATTTCTGAAGCACTGTAGATTTCGGTTTTTGAGACCAATTTATGTGTATTGCGGCTCCGACAGTACAAACATTTTATGAAACTTAAACAAAATGGCTCCTCTAGCTTCAAGGGTGCTGACCACTGCCCTAACCTAACCTGGGGGCTGCCGCCCCCAGACCTCCGCAGGGTTAGCATTGATATAGAATATAACAAAATACAAAAAATACGGGTTCAATGTTATTTTAATACCACGAATTTTGTTGATATATTTGGAGATAAATATTGAATCTATATGCTCTAAAGATCATAAGAAAATTTGTTTTAACCCTCGGCAAAACCTAATAAAAAAGTATGGTACTAAAATTTATTTTTCGTAACAAGGTTGTCAATACGGTACTTTCAGTCATCGATAGCTCTAAAGATCATATGAAAATGTGTTAAACCCTCGTAAAAGCCTAATATAAAAGTATGGTACTAAAATTTAATTTTCGTAACAAGGTTGTCAATACGGTACTTTCCCGTTATCAATGTACAATCAAGCTGAAGATTGCAGAGTAAACACCATAGACTTCATATACTTTTTTTTTCACCTTCGTATAATCGACAGCCAATTTTTGTATTTTTTATTAAGGGATTAGTACTGAATCAGCGGGGGTGTGGGGGCGGCAGCCCCCACCCATAATACTAGGTTAGGTTAGGTAAGGTTGTTAGGTTAGGCTAGGTAAGGTTGTTAGGTTAGGCTAATGTCTTTTCAAATCACTATCGGGGAGCGAGCGTGTCTCAACATCGATCGATAGGCCTAATGGGGAAAATAGGTTTTTCCGAGATTTCTAATTAATTACAAACACTATATATTGATGAAAATTACCAATTTTGTTTATAAAAAACACTCGGAAAATTCGTGGTATTAAAATAAAAAAATCCAAAATACGGTTACAAATTTGAAAAATATTAGTTCTCAGCTGATCCAAGATGGCTGCCATTTTTCCTTCCACCCTTATTTAACCCACAAAGTCTAAGGAAAAATAATTTAATATGAAGCGGTGAAGACATATATTGCGGTGACTAATACTCTATGACAAAACTATAGTACACATTTAGAACATTATATCCCATACGTGACCGAAAATCAAATTTGTCCCAGTTTCCACACAACCAACACAAAGCTACACCTTTTTCTGGTCCGGTAATAGTATTGAAAACGATATAATAAATTTTTAAATGTGGTTTTCGACGAACAAAATAACGGCGCGCTTGTGCCGAAAATCGGGAGTCCGTCGTCGCTTCCGATCGTCGGTTTGTTTATTACAGGACGCTCGACGACGCATAACAGTGTTGTCATTAACCTAACAACCTAACCTAACTTGGGGGCTGCCGCCCCCAGACCCCCGCCGCTGCTCTAAATAATGATGTAGAATAAATAAAATCACTAAAAAGTATTGCGGGAGAGCGAAAACCACCTCCACACTCCGCCATTTTAAATTGACCTCCAAGGCGGGAGGGAAGTAGGGTAACTTCGAGCGTAAAGTGAACAAAGCGACGCTACTTCCACGAACGAAACAGAGTTCTCTTTATAATGTCGTCTGATATTATCAATATTAAAGTGTCCCCATTGTTTTTTTTAGTGTTTTGTACACCAGAAAACGGTGTAACTTGGTGTTGGATGCGTGGAAACCGAAAACAAATATGTATTAAATCCTTGGTGGTACCTGTCAAATACTTCTTATAGATAAAATCGTACCTAGATTTTTACCGAAGTTACATACAGTTGCTCAATAGACATAACAAAACAAAAATACTCATTCCCAGGAGAAGTTAGTCTAGAGTCGATAATTATTACTGATAAAACAACCTGGCAGAAATTAACTTCAACTCCTACCTGACAACCTAACCTAACCTAGTATGTTAGGTAAGGTATGTTGCCACCACACCCACGCAAATGTGTCAAATTACAAAAACAAATATTGTTTAAAAGGTGGATGTGTGGAGAGATGGCTAGGGTGAGAAGAGAAGGTTGAGTGGTGAGTGGTCGGTTGTAGATTGGAAGGTAGAGAGGCAAGGTGGGGGTGGGGAGGGGGAATTGGTGGTTGATAAGAGCGGGTGGTAATGGCGAGGCAAGGTGGGGGTGGGGAGGGAAGGCCGAGTTGGGGAGGCAAAGTGATAGACGGGAAGAGAGGGTGGATGTGGGGAGGGTAGAAACGATGGGGAAGAGAAAAAGGTAAATGTTTATCACCAACCAGTGACGAGTTTTTCAGGTTATTTTGTGTTGTTTTTTATTTTTTATTTGATATACAGTGTTGTTTAATACCAAGGACTGTCGCATTTTACTATTTTCCCATTATCCATCAATCTTAAGACAAGGCCCCCGATAGTGGGGAGGGCTATGAAGATCAGGGAAATTGTGGGGTAAAAGGCGTAAATAAATGGGTAATATTGGAAGAACTCTGAAAATACAATATTTAAAAGTAACAAAACCTGAATATGGAAAAACCCGAGCCAAGTTTTGACCAAACTTGGCTCGGGTTTTTTCAATTTTTCAGAGTCCAAAATCACAGTAGCCTAACCTCATTTCGAAAGTTGGCTCGGGGTTTTTTTCTTTCAACGTGGATAAAGCCAGTAAAAATGTGGTTAAAATTAGCCTAGCCTAACCTAACCTAGTATAATGGGTGGGGGCTGCCGCCCCCACACCCCCGCTAAATCCTTGAAATCCGAGCCAAGTTTTGTCATTAACCTAACCAAATAAGCTAACCTAACCTAACCTAGTATTATGGGGATAATGGGGATAACATTAGCCTAACCCAGTATTATGGGGTTAACATTAGCCTAACCTAACTTAAGCTAACCTAACCTACCATCGACAGGGAGGTATTTTTTACAGTTTCTCGTATTTCACTTATAACTAATTTGCGACGGTAAGTACATATACACCAACAAAGTATCGTTCATGAAAGGGGGGCCCGTCACTGGTTGGTCGGTAACTTAAACCGAGAAAAATATATAATTAACTTGTTGAGAACAATCATAAAAGGAAAGCAAGATGGTGAGAGAACCATAGATCGAGGAGCGAAAGATGGAGATGAATGGAGGGAGTCAGTGAGGGAAGGAGGGATATAATATGAAGGAAGGGAGGGAGGTGGTGGGGAGGGATAGAGGGAGGTAAACAAGGCAGGGAGGGGGGGGGGTAACAAGGGTTTGAAAGAGAAGAGGGAATAGTGAAATCAAAGGAGGTGGAAGGAAAACAAAGAAACAATAGAACATTCAGAAGATAGGAAATGAATTGTATTCATATATACATTTTTGCGAGCCATACTAGGAAATGGGTCAGTCATTTGCAGAAAATAAGATGGGGGTGGAGAACGAGGGGGGATAGGTGGTGCAGTGTATAGGGGTAAGGGGGGGGGGGGAAGGCGACTTAGCAGTGATGAACCCATGAGCAGGGAGGGAAGATAAACACACATGAATGAACAAAGCAAATCACACCCACCTTGCATCCTTCTGTCCTCTATCCTAGGCGCATCCTCACGAACATTCCCAGCGCGTCAATCACTACAAAACGCGAACACTAACACAAATTACCAACGATCTCACGAGTACCACCGGACACCAGGGAAGAACACGTGTGAGTGAGGAGGTGGAGGTGCCCCGCGGCTCTGTTGCTATAGTCAAAGTCAGGGGAGAAAAGAAATTCCCGTTTGGCAACCGTCTTCCAACTTGTTTCAGTCTGTGCATTCTTGTGGTGAATAGCTAAATGATAATTATACAATGATGCTAAAGACAACAGACTTCAGTGTAAAACAGTAAAATAAATTGTATTTACCTTTTTTCTAAACACAAACCTAAATGAAACGCAAGTATTAGCAGTCAGCTGATAAAATACATGGTTGTGGCCGAGCGTAGGAACGAAACAGTGGCGGAGTAAAGGGGAGGACAGAGGAGGATGTTAGATAATATACCATATATCTCGCTTATAAAGCAATGTTATTATGTCACATGTGTATGGGTTTGTAGTACAAGGCACATGTGAACAATGAGCACCCTGAACATAGGTATAAAGGAACATTATTGTAGAGAATATACGAAAATAATGTAAAGGGAGGGAAAGGGGAGGAGATATCCCGTTTGTGGCGCGGTCTTTAAATGAGTTTGAATTCCTTGGCCACCCTCAATATTATTTTTGTATTTTCTTTACAATTATCTTCTTTACACCTACGTTCAGTGTGCTCATTGTTCACATGTGCCTTGTACTACAAACCCATACACATGTGACATAATAACATTTCTTTATATGGGAGATATATGGTATATTATCTAACATCCTCTTCTGTCCTCCCCTTTACTCCGCCACTGTTTCGTTCCTACGCTCGGCCACAACCATGTATTTTATCAGCTGACTGCTAATACTTGCGTTTCATTTAGGTTTGTATTTAGAAAAATATAAATACAATTTATTTTACTGTTTTACACTGAAGTCTGTTGTCTTTAGCATCATTGTATATAATTTAGCTATTCACCACAAGAATGCACAAACTGAAACAAAGTTGGAAGACGGTTGCCAAACGGGAATTTCTTTTCTCCCGTGACTTTGATTTTTTTTTTTTATAGGAGACACTTACCGTTTTCCTCTATACATTTCAACATCGAAGAAAATGGCAAACTCAGGGTAAAAATTAAATATTTATTCACATGTGCTATTGTCCCTCGTGCGAATATGTTTTAAAGAATACCAGTTGCATATGAATGTTTATTAACTGTACAGTATGTCAGTGTATCTTTTACTGATATAATGAAGTGTAATTATGAACAATTGTATATCACAGTACAACGACAAATCGGCAATGTATATAATATTACAGGTTGAGTGTCTGTTATCGACAAATTGCCTGCGACTTATAATACAAATTATGTATACATCTAGTTTGTTACGTTACTGAATGATATCTTTTGAAGCGAGATTAGTATATGATAGCAAAGATTTATTAACATATCGATAGCAGTAAGTGACGAATCATAAAGTCGATATTCCTGAAGTACAATAAATGTTGCAAAACAGGTAATTATAGATAATTCTTTACTATCAAATACACTATTGAGTAGGCGACTGTACATTAGACTAGGTTAAGTTAGGTAAGGTAAGGTTGGCAATATTGGTGTTGCCATATGTACAGTTGGCCACGTGAAATTTTATCCACCCAATTATTGTATGTATGAACGCAAATGCAATGAAAATGATTTCGTACCGTTAATAAGTCAAATAAATTACCTACGCATAAGGAAATACACTTTTAATTTAATCCAACTAATTTGCCTTCCACACATAAAACACAATATGCATAGCAATTCATATGGGCAATTGTGCTATCAACGACCAGAGTTAGTTCCCCCAACCAGCCACTGAGTGAATCCGAAATACCTGGGGGTTGAATACAAAGCATCTGAAAGAAGTGCCATTTACACCCAACTAATGCTTCGTTTTTCGACCCCCAAGTGATTCCGATTCACACACTGGCAGGTTGGGGGAACGAACTTTTGTCGTTCATAGTACAGTCAATTCGTTTAATCTGCAGAAACTAAGAAAATTATTTAGGCTTATTTGAAGCTTTAAAGTTAATGTATATAATATATTTACAGTTTATAAAGTGGACAAATGAATGAACCAAGAAATATATAAGCGATGCTGTTTCCTACATTAACCTCAACATGTATAATTGCATAACTACATTTTCTGAGACTCCTCGGATTAAACAAGTTGACTGTACAGTGGCGAGTAATATTAAGGTCACACCCATTTGAAGCTGTGAAACTTTCGGGGCAAATTCTGAAGCATCTGAGATAAAATAAAGCGTTGAAGCGTCCCGTTTGCGTTCGATACTGCTTCACATACGTGCGTAGATATTAACCCTTTCAAGCTCCAAAACACATTTCTTTTAAGACTTTCTGGCTATTATTAGACGATTTTATTCAGCTAAGGAAGGGTAAATGGAAGTCAGAGGGTTAAATGAGATAGTCTTTACCCTTATAAATCCCACAGCTCCTTCGTAAACTGTCTAAAATCGTCTAATGATAGCCAGAATAAATTGTCAAGACGCGTTACGATCCTCAAAGGGTTAAGGGGAGATTCTCACTTACCTTTTAATGTTCAGACCTTATTATGTAAATGTTAAGACCTTTCGTGTCGATTGTTTTCCAGGGGAACGATAGCGAGCCTGTATTTTAGAATGAACCGCCTTTGGCTGGGACTTTCTACTGAAGAATTTACTAATTTATATCGAAGGGGGGTCTTGTGGGGATTTGTAAAAGCTTGATGGAGGTCTAGGGAGCAAACTAATAACCTCCCCTCAACTCCTGTACCGGCGCCGTCCTTTTAACTATATTCTGGTTACTATTAGATAATTGTATTCAGTATATAAGGGGCCTCCATCAATTAACAGACTTCGAACGATCTCACTTAACCCCATTTAATGCCACAGATTCTTCTTAAACTGCACGAAATCGTCTAAATATAGCTACAATAACATTAAGAAGACGTCGTCGGTACAGAAAGGGTTAAGGGTATATTTCCACCTGAGGGATTTTTTCTGGATCCCTTTCTCCCTCATGTTTAGCCCATTGATTTTGAGATTTTAAGACGTTCGCACCATTAGTTTGACGATTTTAAAAACTTTAGCCCCATTTCTGTCAATTTTAAGACCTTTCGTGCAATTTAGGTGTCGATGTTTTCCTGGCGAGCGATAGCGAGCCTGTTATTTAAGAGGAACCGGCCTTCGGCCGGGAAATTTGTCTACCGAAAAATTTACAAGTTTATCTTGAAAGGGGGTCTAGGGGGTGTAATTTTAAACTTGATGAAGGTTTAGGGAACAAACTAAGCACTTCCCCTTAACCCTTTGAGTACCAGCGACGTGTACTATATTTTATTCTAGCTATATTTAGACGATACTATGCAGCTTAGGAAGGATCTGTGGTAGTTCAAAGGGTTGGTTGAGGTATTTTGAAGCCTTATTATGGCTAGAGGTCCTCCCTAAAATAACAAAATCGTCTAATAGTTGCCAGAATATGATGAACAAAACGTCCCTGGTACTGAACGGGTTAATGATCACGGATGTACAGATTTACTCCGCCGTCTCAGTGGCCTAAAAATACCCTCAGCGAGACAGACATAAATATTGAGACGAGGCAATAGTTCTAACACTCCCATTACCATATCTCCGAGGGGGGGGGGGGGGGGGCTGAATGATTAACCCTTTTAGTACCGGTGTCGTCATTGGTTTTATTTGATTTCGGCTATATTTGGACGATCTGTTATGGCGCTTAGGAAGGTTACATGACAGCTAAAAGGGTTGATTGAGATAGTCTGTAGCCTTTTAAGACGTCCCTCCTAAGCTGACTTAAATCGTCTAGTAGTTGCCAGAATATAATTATGTCACCGGTACTGAATGGTTAACGATGGGGAGGAATATCTAAATCACGTCTTGTTGTTGATTAGCACACTCTAAGACAAAACACGTATGGCCTAATGTGAACCTTTGACCGGAAATACGAACCTCCGAAAAACACATATGGCCTAATGTGAACCTTTGACCGGAAATACGAACCTCCGAAAAAACAATACTAGGTAGAACATTAAGGGGGTAGTGGATATTTGTTGGTCTATTTATATATATACATTTATTATTGTTTTAGTTTCCTCGCTAGACCTCCATCAAGCTTAAAAAAACACCCTTCGACCCCTTTTCAAGATTAATTTGTACATATTTCACTAGAAAATGTCCCGTCGGCCGGTACCTTCTAAAATCTAAATGGCACGAAAGGTCTACATATTGACAAAGAAATGGGGCGAAGGTCGTGAAATCGCCAAACTAATGGAAAGAACATCTTAAAATCTCAAAGCTAATATGCTAAACATGAGGGAGAAGGGGGTCCAGAAAAAAAAAATACCTGCCCCTTAACCTTGCTATTACTGTATACTGCGTTATATCCCGAGATTCAAAGAAAACGGTCATTTATTTTCTCAGTTATTCAGAGGCCTTTGATTCAATAAATAAACCAAATAAGAATTGCAACACCGTCTTAAGATTATGTATTTTAGTTATTGAACAACAACTCCAAATGTATTTTAACTTTGATAGCCAGTTGCTATGATTATGTTAAGGGGACCGACCTGCATTATTTCTCTGGGTTATATCCATTCGGCCCCATTCAGTCCACTGTTTGAAGACGTTTTTCCCCATTTAACTCTTCCTGCCCGGGCAGCATTTTAAAATTCCGCAAATTGCGAAAGCCAGGAGCTCGGCGGCATTTTAAAATCCGTATGCTTGAAAACGTCCTAAGCGTGCTTTGAAAGCCGCGCGGCGAAATGTTTGTTAACAAGGTCGATTGTAGCGCCACTAAGCCTCAACTACATTGCTTATCAGTCCGACCTTGTCCGCCATTGCCAGTTATAGCGAAAATTAGACTTCCAAAGTGTCCGATATAGCTAAATACGTGGAAAAACTCTCTCCACGGAAATTGTCATCACACCTGAATCAGTTGACCTAGAGAGCTCTACAGATACAAGTAAGGGCTACATTTTGAGATTTGTGTGAATTCTCTAGCTATTAAATTAACAAAAATAGGCCTGTTTACATACAACGTTTTTGGCCAGATCGCCTGGGTTAGACTATCAAACATTTAGAAATGCTGCCCGGGTAAGAAGAGTTTGAAGCATTGATTTTTTCCTGGCGAGCGACAACGAGCCATCATTGTATGAAGAAATCCGGCTTCGTCGGAGATAGATTTCTACCGAAAAATGTACAAATTAAGTCAGCTGTCTAAAACATAATCCACAAGAGGATGGCTTGCTATCGCTTGTCAGGTGTAAATCGACGCCTGGAGGAGGATAAACGTCTTAAAACAGTAGGCTGAATGGGGTCGAATGGCTATTACCCAGAAAGAAAAAGAAAAAGCGGATCGATCCCCTTAAGACTCTGCTCCTTGCTATTCCTTCTCCAGGTTCACATAATATGTATTCTTATATTATACAGTACACTGGTATCCACATATTATACAGTACACTGGTATCCACATATTATACAGTACACTGGTATCCACATATTATACAGTACACTGGTATCCACATATTATACAGTACACTGGTATCCACATATTATACAGTACACTGGTATCCACATATTTTAACATATCTTCGGTTATTTGACCTTGCATTTTGAAATTTCTCAAATAACCCATGATTCATTGCTACTCATTCTTAATGCCTTTTATTTTCACTGCATCTATTTTCACTCAAGGTATATTTTCATCGATGCATTACCATAGGCACTGATATCTACCATCAAACTTGAATTCTGACTCCAGGATCATCTCTCATACCCTCTGTCAGAACCAGACCAGATTGCTAGAGTAAAATAGGAAAGAAGAGTAAATGGACAGAGGAAGAACAAGCTGAGAAGTGAGAAGTACAGTAGAAGACTGAAAGTCAGAAATAAAACTCTCCTTTATGATGTAAATAATTACTGCAAAGGTTATGGTTTCAATACCAGCCAACAAACTCCACCTGTAGCCACTATTCCACACCTCTTCGTACTATCCATTCATCAACAGGCCTAATTGTTACCATTCTCCACACTTTAATTATCGTATTTCTAACTGTAAATCACTATACATATAATAATAATAATCATTTCATGTGATTAAACAATGCTCTATTCAAACTAATTCAAACATTATCTGTATATTTCATTGTTCTTACAGACATATTGTGGACAGCGCAGTCGATTATCACAATGCATTATTCTAATTTCTATCTGGATCATAGGGCTTGCAATGCTCATTACAAACAATTGTTCCTCGTTATGGTACAATTGATAGATTGAACAACGAACAGCTTAATTTTCTGTTTTCTATTTGGGGCTGTTGTTTTCATGTTCTTAGTTTATTTATGTGCTCAACGCAATTCGAGTTCTTCCTCTCTATACCATTTGTATTGCAATTATGCATATATTATAAACAATGCAATACTCTTCTATTGTTCAAACCTGCCCTTTGTCTCCGATGTGACAGTGGTCAGTGAATATCTGATAACATAATCAGTATACAGAAAAGTTAGTTGTGCAAGAAGAACTCCCATTATTTGCTCTAGCCTGATAATATAACTACCCTGGAATACCTGTTATAGAGTCCATGAACTGATCTGCTCCCTATGTTTGTACACAGTACGGCCGAGGTCTGTGGACATCCGAGTACCCAAGAGTCCCCTGGTGGCCGGGCAGGAGATGCGGCTGGAGTGTGTAGCGGAGGGAGCTTATCCGGCCGCCTCTCTAACCTGGACCAAGACGCTCAACGGCAAGACCACCACTCTAGAGGCGCAGGTATAGTCCCTAACACTGCCAATAATTAAGGGGAGGCAGACCGTTTTTCTGGACCCCCTTCTCCCTAATGTTTAGCCCCACTAGTTTTGAGATTATAAGACGTTTGGCCCTTTAGTTTGGTGATTTTAACATCTTTCGCCCCATTCCGTTGTCAATTTTAGGACCTTTCGTGCCATTTAGGTGTTGATTATTTCTTGGCGAGCGTAAGCGAGCCTGCAATTTTAAGAGGAATCGGCCTTCGGCCGGGATATTTTTCTACCGAAAAATGTACAAATTTATCTTGAAGGTGGGTCTAGGGGTGTTTTTCTAAGCTTGATGAAGGTCTAGGGAGTGTGTAGCGGAGGGAGCTCATCCTGCCGCCTCTCTAACTCGGACCAAGATGCTCAACGGCAAGACCACCACTCTAGAAGTGCAGGTACAGTATATGACTTAAGCCGAGACTCACCGTTTGTTTGGTCTATTAATTCATTTATTCATATATTTTTTTAGTTTCCTCCCTAGACCTCCATCAAGCTTAGAAAAACACCCCCTAGACCCCCCTTCAAGATAAATTTGTACATTTATCGGTAGAAAAATGTCCTGGCCTAAGGCCGGTTCCTCTTAAAATTTCAGGCTCGCTATCGCTCGCCAGGAAATAATCGACACCTAAATGGCTTGAAAGGTCTTAAAATTGACAACGAAATGGGGCGAAAGGTGTTAAAATCGCCAAATTAATGGGCAGAACGTCTTCTAATCTCAAAACTAGTGGGGCTAAACATTAGGGAGAAGGGGGTCCAGAAAAACGGTCTGCCTCCCCTTAACACTGCCAATACTAAGTTAGTTATTATATCTTGCCACCTGCTCTTATGGTTAACCTAATATTTCCCCCATACAGTCACGGCATGTAGGGGAGAGAACGTGGTCGTACCTGACGTTGATACCCGAGTCGGGGGACCACCAGGCTACTCTTACCTGCACTGCCTCCAACCCAAACATATCTCACCCCGGCCTCACCACCTCTACCATGCTCACCGTTGTCTGTATGTATGCCTACACTGTCCACCAGTTCAGTATTAGGTCGATATATTAATTACGTTCTGGCTATTATGAGATGGTTTTAATCAAGTTAGGAAGGACTTGTGGAGTTTACTTTATGTAAGATAGAATTAAAATGTAAAACTTGCAAACTAAACAAACCAAAATTGGGACAAGGAAAGCACAAAGAAAGGACACAGGAAGCTTACGTTATTGTATTACAGGTGCTAACATAATCACCAAATATTCAGTCACTTTAATAAATTCTCCTCACCGTTGATCATGATTTCTAACCTGGACCTAACCATCTAATTGTCTACACCACCTGTGCACAAATATTCAGCAAACATTGGGAATACAATTGTCTCCCTTCATGTAACTTTCGATATATTTTTCAGCACTTAAGATTGAATGTTTCGCTTATATTGCAAAATCCAACTGTTATGACTGATGTAATAAATACATTGACTTCTTATTTCGTTTTTTTTTTTTTTAATAATGTCATTGTTTTATCAGTATTTTTCTCGCACTTAATCACAACTTGTAATTGATATGCAAGATATGCAGCCTCATGAAGCCAAATACCCTAATGTAAGTCGTCTCAAGGTTTATCACTTAACTTTTAGCCTATGATGTGCATTTCCAAAGTTGAATATATATGTTTAGTAATATCTAAACATCAAGAATATATTGTCCATGGGTTATAAGGGATAAGAGTCTGACCCAGCGAATTTCCCGGTATAAAATTCCTCTCTTATTTCAATATTACCAGAAGCCAATATTTCCCAAGTGGTCGGTAGCGATTCATATTGTGCGAGCATCAAATATCATGGGAATATCTTTTACAGTTTAGGGCATGTAACATTTTGCTTTACTTTTTTTTTTTTTTTTTTTTTGTACATCAAGAAAAATCATGCATCAACAATATATAAAGCTGCAATTATGTTGTATAATGCCTTGGTCCTGTGGATATACAGCCTATAAACAGTGAATACACACACATACACACATACACTATCTCTCTGTATATCTCTCTATATATTTATCTATCTATCTATCTATCTATCTATCGCTCCCTCTCTAACACTTACTTTTCTTTCTCTCTCTCTTTCTCTCTCTCACACACACACACACACACACAAACATTTCAATGATCTTCCTCTCTCCGTAATCGATCAAGTACACTCCCCCTAAGGTGCTTTTTATATCGGGCTCCAGTTTTCTTTATATTTGATCTTTGATGTCCGAGATTAAAGGAGAGCTCCTTAAATATGTATTGACTAACAGAGCCTGGAAGTTTGTGTAAGGTGCTTGGCTCTCTT
Source organism: Paralithodes platypus (assembly GCA_032716605.1). Classification (NCBI taxonomy): domain Eukaryota; kingdom Metazoa; phylum Arthropoda; class Malacostraca; order Decapoda; family Lithodidae; genus Paralithodes; species Paralithodes platypus. The sequence goes on along the minus strand of CM064516.1, from coordinate 21,318,868 downwards.
CCTACTTTGACCCAATATATATTATTCAATATTATCTTTTCAGTGGTCCTCTAGGTTGTATTTTCTATGTTATAGGTTCTGTATTTAAAACTCCCTCTAATATCTATTTTACAGTTCTTTATTTAATACTTTACCTGCTTAAGATACTTATTCCACTTTGATTTCAAGCAATTCTGTAGTACGACTCCGAACTTAATAGACTATATATTTTATCTATCTATTTATCTATCAATCTATCTATATATTGCCAGACGAGATGGTGTCCGAAGGGGTTGCCACGAATGAATCGCTCGAATGCACCTCTGTCCCCCGTCAGCTGACGCTCCTTTTCCCATCCAACACCGCTTTCACGCATATACCTCTCAGCTGTATTCTAATTCAAAGCTCTAGTTGCCCTGATTCCCGTCCTGGACATGTTTTGTTTCAGTCGCTCCCGGGTTCAGCTACGACAGGGGGCGATTATTTCTGTTAATTTGATGGATGTTGTTTACAATGGGTACTCCTTTTTCATACCCTTTTTATACCCTAGATTGAGGGGGCCCACCTCGTTTTCTTTCTCTCTCTGAGTTGTATCCATTCGGTCCCATTCAGCCTACTGTTTTAAGACGTTTATCCCCTATAGGTGTCGATATTTTTCCTGGCGAGCGGTAGCGAGCCAGCATATTGTCAAAATTGACAGCAGGCTAAATTTGTGCATTTACCATACAATACTGGCTCGCTATCGCTCGCCAGGAAGAAATCGACACCTGGATGGGGAGGGACGTCTTAAAACAGTAGGTTGAATGGGACCGAATGAATACATGCCAAAGAAAAAGAGAAAAGGAGATAACAAAAAACAGGTCACCCCCCATAATGACAGTGCACAGTTGCCCTAATTCCCGTCCTCATTATATTCGTTTCAGTCGCTCCTCGGGTCCAGCTACGTCTAGGGGCCAACTTAGGGGCCCAGCCTATCACGGAGGGGAGGGACGTGTACTTCGAGTGTGATGTCACCTGTAACCCTCCGGCACGGCAGGTCGTCTGGAGTAAAAATGTGAGTACAAAACATATATATCCCTGTCTGGTGCGAGGTGGGTCGTTATAGATCCTCCTTGTGCAATTCAATTGAACGAAACACATTAAGTCATAAAGTGTAGCAGCCGATTATGAACACAATATGCTGTCTAATATCCAAAGTTCAAATAAATTAAAACTGAGTTAGCTGTAATACTAAGACTTTCAGTAGATTATTGCATTATCCATATATACGGCATCAGCTTGTCTGGTTTTCCAACACGATGAGTAGTTGTCAATAGAGTTCATCATAGACTAAGTATAATATGAATAATTATAATGATAGTATATTGGTATACATAATATAGTAACCAACAATAATTATAATGATAGTATATTGGTATACATAATATAGTAACCAACAATTCAAATAATACGTATCGTATTATAAATCTATATCATATTGTCTAAGTAAAAAACATTTATGAATAATATGTATGTACATTAGAATATACATTAATCTTATAATTATTTATGCAATTAAAATAATAACTGGTTACGTGAGCGATATCCAGCAGTATGCAATTAGGATTTGCCTCTGATGGCCCAATTAACCTGCTGCTCTATCCCTTTAAAGTGGTCTGCTCTGAACCTTTACGCTGGAACTCCATTAACCTATTGATTTAGCTAAGGGTCTCTTTGTAAGTACGGAACATTCGTGTATATGGTCTAGAAAAAAATACTGTATATATATACGTATATTTTTTTCTAGACCATATACACGAATGTTCCGTACTTACAAAGAGACCCTTAGCTAAATCAAGAGGTTAATGGAGTTCCAGCGTAAAGGTTCAGAGCAGACCACTTTAAAGGGATATAGCAGCAGGTTAATTGGGCCATCAGAGGCAAATCCTAATTGCATACTGCTCGATATCGCTCACGTAACCAGTTATTATTTTAATTGTATTTATAATTATAAGATTAATGTATATTCTAATGTACATACATATTATTCATAAATGTTTTTTACTTAGACAATATGATATAGATTTATAATACGATACGTATTATTTGAATTGTTGGTTACTATATGTATACCAATATACTATCATTATAATTATTGTTGGTTACTATATTATGTATACCAATATACTATCATTATAATTATTATTATCATATTATTATATTATTATTATATTATGATTAAATTCTAAGGATAATAGGTTCCATGAAGATATATTCAATTGACAAACGTAGGTAAGTTACAAGGAAATATATATTCTGTGTGACCAAAGAACATCTTCCTCTTTGATTGCTGCCGATATTGTAATGGTAACATTGCCTCAACTAAATTTCATCAGTTATAGCACAAAGTAGTACAATGATGAATATCAAAATAGGTAAGCATGCTGGAAAACTTCAAGCATTGTCACCAGGATCCAACGTTGTAAACAAACACAGCAAAACCTACGGTGAAAGGTCAAAAGCGACCGGAGGGGGCAGGGAAGCGAACGTTCACAAACCAAAGGGCGCCGTCCACACACACACACATACACCAGTAAGTCTAGAGGATCTTGTGGTCGTGTTATTTGATACAGCCGAGGGCCTAGAACTGCGGTACTGGAGAGGCAGCAGGTGGAGGAAGCGAGGGGAAAGGTGAAGACTAAATGGAGAGAGAGAGAGAGAGAGAGAGAGAGAGAGTAATATTCGTATGTGAAATAGAGATTCAGTGTGCAATATAATATTTATTGTGTAACTATTCGATCACTTTACTCCGGCGTTTCGAACACTACATAATTATGACAAATATAATAAATATGTCCTTTACTGAATGCCATATTGATGAAAGGTTCTCGGACGGTATCAAATTATATAACGCTTGTAAAGTGTACCAAATTTGTTACGGTACATAAATATAGTCTATTCTACAACCAATTGTTAAAAGTATGTGTGTGTGTGTGGGGGGGGGGGTTAGTTTACTCCCTAGACAGCTCCAAGACCCCTATGAGATACATTTATACATTTTCGCTAGAAAACCCGACACCTTAATGATACGAAGGATATTAATATTGTTAAAGAAATGGGGCGAAAGGTCTTAAAATCGCCAAACTAATGGGATAACGTCTTAAAATCTCAAAATGAATGGGGCTAAACATGAGGGAGAAAGGGTCCAGAAAAACCGAAGTTGAGTGGAAAGAAATAAGAGAGTGAAGTATAATGTAGAAGAGAAGAATGATACAGAAAATGAAAGAGGAAAGGGAAGCCTGAAAATATTCCAACCTTAAGGGGAGGTTTTAGTTTGGTCCCCAGATATCCTTCAAGCTTAAGATAACACCCCCTTGAGCCCCTTTCAAGATAAATTTGTACATTTTTCGGTAGAAAAATGTTCCGGCTGAAAGCCGGTTCCTCTTACATTACAGGCTCGCTATCGCTCGCCAGGATAAAATCGACACCTAAATGGAACGAAAGGTCTTAAAATTGACAGAAATGGGTCGAAGGTTCTTAAAATCGTCAAAATAATGGGGCGAACGTCTTAAAATTAGAAAAGCAATGGGGCTAAACATGAGGGAGAAAGGAGTCAAGAAAAAAATCTCTCAAGTGGAAATCTCCCCTTAAACTTTTCAACCATCAGCATGAGTGTGCAGACCCCCTTCAAGCTAAATATATACAGGTTTTGGTAGAATAATGTTCGGTTTCTCCCAAATTGCAGACTCGCTATCGTTTGCCCAGGAAATATCAACATCTTTTTGGGTTAAAGTCTTATAATCGTCAAACTATCGAGGTGAAACGTCGTACTATTTACAAACTAATGGCGTACAACAGGGAGGGTCCAAATAGATCCGCCCTGCACCAAATAGGGTTAACCCCTTAAGGATCATGACGCGTTTTAACAGTTTATTCTGTTTGTTATTAGAAAAGTGTATTCAGTTAAGGAAGAACTTGTGGGAGGTAGAAAGTTAAATAAGATAGTGTTTACCTCTTTGATTCCTAGAGAGCCATCATAAATTCCTAAAAGCATCGAATGCTAACCAGAATAAAGTGCTTTCATCGTCCATAATAATGGTTAAACAATTTCTGACAACATTTCTTTGGTCTTTGGCATTGGTATCGGAAACTAGACTGAAGAGAGATTAATTTAGGGGATATAATTATTTAAATAAGTTGGCCTCCTAAGCTGCCAGACCAGTGTTGAGGATAAATGTTGGAGAAAAACGTGCTCGTGTGAAACCTGTTTTATACTATACTGACCCTCCAAAATATTTTCCGTTTTCTGTTGACAGGGTGAGCGTGTCCGGAGCCAAAAGAAGTCTGGTATCCTTGTGTCAGAGAGGAACTTGGTGCTGCAGATGGTGCGGCGGTCCTCGGCTGGTAACTACACCTGCACGGCCCTTAACTCCCAGGGGGCCACCACCAGCAACTCCCTACCGCTGGATATACTATGTAAGTCATATTATACCACTATACTTTTCTATGATCGATCTAATACTTCTACCAAATAGGAAAACTTGGCTAGCGAATATGTGTATAAATTGACAGCTCATTTTCTCTAGGCCTTTTTGAGTTACAGAGGTTAGAGTTTACGATTTCTACCCAAACTAGAATGAACGGACTATACCATTATATTTTTCTTGTCTAAGCATACACAGTAAAAGGAACAATTAATTATGACAAAAACGGTACACATGAACAATGTTTTAATTACTGATGTCATTTTATGGCTACTGATATGAATAGATAAACGAAAGATAACTGTTTTTGTGCACGGTATTTGTTATGATACTTATACAACGCAGAATTGCTTGCGTTTTATTCTCAGGCGTATACATTATGGTGCACAATATAATCACCTACAAGTTGCCAGACACCTTGATCCCGGAGATGGTAGCCACGGATTAATCACCTGTATTTACAATTATTTCAGTTCTCTGGGGATTTTTTCACTCACACCGGCCCAACCGTCCATTGCTGTATATAACGTATGAAGGAGGTGTACATGTGGATTGTGGAATGTAGTTTTACTGTTGGAATGTCTTTGTTATATGAGATGTGTGTGGTGTAAGTTTTCTCGACATCCACTTTGAGCTTTTCTGCAACAGTAAGGAATTTCGTACAGTATTTCTATGGGTATATCATTTTTATTTACAATTAATTCAATTTTAGGCAGTAATGCAGCATTCAGAATGTGTTTTCTGTAACTGTATTGCAATAGCCTTTATATTTTACTCGGGGGTATTAATTTCCATTTGCCTCACTATTTTAGAAATGCTGTAATATTTGGGAAGTGAAGAGCTACCGTACCTTTACTATGACTATGATGAAATTCTATACATAGATTCCTACTAATTTAATTTCATGAAACTAATTATGAAGTTGTTAGTCTTTTTACAGAAAAAACACTTATATGAAATTAAAATTAATGAATTCTTCAGATTTTGGTTATATATGCTTAAATTACGCAACCCAGCACGGATTTTATCCTTTCACTGTCTGAGATATTGAGGCCAAGATGGAGAATGTTATGTATCTTTAATAAATGTTTTAAGCAAAATATATATTAAAATCTCAACGCTCAATTAGCCTTATTGGTAGCTGCCAACTATTGCTATGTGGTCAACAGATTTTCAAATATTTGAACTCTTACTCCTTTTTATAGTTAGGTATTTTTGTTTTAGTTTTTAATTGGTGGCCTTTCATCCCGCAGTCATATGTAGTTAAGTATTTATTCTTCCTTTTAATTACTATTATTATTATATTATTCTATGATGAAGCATTGTATTGTCTCGTTTGTGTTCGATACTGATTCAAAGGGGGTGTGTCACAAAGCATACTCTTACACTTGGGAAAGAGTATCATATATCGACAAGTGAACTTTTTTCCTGACGTTTTAATAGCTTGACGATTATGATGCGATCTGGCAGTTTATTTGGCTATTATTAGACGATCTTATACAGTTTAGGAAGGCGCTCTAGCAAACTAAGGGGCCAAAACCAACTCGATAACGTCTCCGAGTCCCAAATTTGTCTTCTAAGGTGAATAATATCGTATAATGATATATATATATATATATATATATATAATTTTTATACACACACACATAATGTGTTAGCTTCCTCCCTAGACTTCATCAAGCTTTATCAAATCGAGATAGATTTACCGAAATGCCTCGGCTGAAGGCCGTTCCTCCTCACTCCCCTTAATATTATATGCTGTAAAATGGATTGATATTTTATTAATGGAGGAGGCCCGGAGGTCTACACTATGGTTCTCCTCAATGACGACATCTAGGGTTTAGAAGCTCTGGAGTAGATTACTTGGAGTATTATTATTATATGGGTCGGACGATTGATCTATATATCTGTCCGAGGATATAATATTAGGAGTGATGTGTACTATCTCTCTCTCTCTCTCTCTCTCTCTCTCTCTCTCTCTCTCTCTCTCTCTACCATCAATTAACACCATTAATGCCCACGTGCTTTATTATGATTCGTTTCGTTTAGAGCTTCTTTGGGTCAGTGAATTGGTCTGCTCAAGATATATGCCCCTATGGAATTCGTCATTAAGGGGATGTATTTGTATTTTCCTGAACCCCCTTTTCCTTCATGTTTAGTCCCTTAGTTATCAAATTGTATGACTTTCGCCCATTTCTTTGTAAATATTATGACCTTTCGTGCCATTTACTATGGGTTTCAGAGGCCGTGTTGTATCGTTTTTCGGGAATAACTTATTAACAAACAATTGGATCAGTGTGATATTTTGCCAGAGCTTGTTTCACACCGTCCCCTAATTTCCGGCAACATAGTGCATTACTAAAAGTGGAGAAATAAGCCACTTGTCCTTGTGTCATGAGGTTAAAGCCACACCTGAATGATTAGGAAACGGACAAGGCTACCGTGACGTACACTCGGCCGCAATTCCGCGTGGGCCACCTAGTCGTAGGGTTTGGGTAAATCCGTTGTGTAGTTTGTTCGCTCTGAATATAGTAAGATCTCACACTCCCCTCCCTGAATCAATCGAAGATTTTGCCCCATAGATGGCGCAGCTTGATGGGAAGGGAGGGAGCTTGTCGTAGTGTTAAAAGGGTAGGACACAATGGGAGGAGGTGACGTTCTATAACATACAGTGACGAATGTTAAACTTATTTACTTTTACTTGTTCATACAATAATGTTCCCGAAACTAATTCGTAATGAACAGTAGATTCCCTCTTTCAGTAATTGAAACGTCACTCTCTCTCTCTCTCTCTCTCTCTCTCTCTCTCTCTCTCTCTCTCTCTCCACCCACTTTATTGGTATGAATAAAATAATAGTACAGGTCATACTATATAATATATTATTATGTTCCTTCCAACAACCAACTATACTCCTAAAATCGATTAATAACATACACCTTTTGTAAGCAAACTACAAACTAGCGACAAATTAGATTAACAGAAGTAGTAAACTATTATTATTTAGATGAGTTACCTTTGTAGTGTCAAAATATGTCGATCTGTGGATGACTTACCTCAAGCATGAGAGTCACAGTTAATACTGAGTCGGTGGGATATTGATTACATTGATCAGGATTCATTAAGATTGGTAATATCATTATCAAGATTCTAAATTACCTGTGGCCAGAAAGAAAACATTGCATATGATCACATTGATACATTAAGCCAAATGGTAGAGGTATGGCATGTCTGATTTATATATTTAACAATTAATTTACATCGAGGCAAATTTGTTGATAAAGCATTTCCCTCAGGAATATCAGTATATTTAGAGTAGCTGGCAACAGTGTTTAAACTTAGATACAAAATTCCTCTCTGTTTATGGCGATTTAAAGTCGATTTTCCTGTGCATCAGGGTAAACTACCCCTTCCCTCCCCCAAATGGATAGTTTGAGTCTCGTTTCACCTTTATTGCTCTCTGACATTAGGTTGAAATTAGTATGGATCTTCATAAAGAGCTCCTTACCAAAACTTCTGCTGAAAATACACACTTCCTACTCGACAGGCTTATCAACATTTATCAGGGTAAATTCTATGACCTTAACTATTCAGCTATAGTATACCAATCTAATTCTTTCTGATTAACTTGCTCTATAGACGAATGCTAATAATTGATGTGTGCTAACCTAGAAACAATAAATAAAATAATTACTAAAGTATATGAAAAATCTGTTGGTATCACGGAAGAGCCAAGTCTGCTTTCTCAGAGAGAGAGAGAGAGAGAGAGAAGTTGCACTGTGTTAATCGATTTATGTAGTAAATATGGTATTGATAAATAATGTGTGCATTACCTTGGTAACAGTGAGACTATGAGTAACTACATGTAAACTCAGGTTATTAAATTTCACAAATAGACCAGGGTATACACAGATAATATTCTTCCACACATATTGTTATTTATACTGATATGTTATACTCTTTGCATGTGGTTTGTTACATATTGCCAAGTCTGATAATATAAGATAATGTGATACAGGGGGAAATATTTACCTAGAGTAAATTACCCTCGAGAATTGCAATCCATTTTTTCCCCAACACATTATTTCCTTGATCTATTTACTTTACTATGACTGTCTAATAAATATCAATTAAATAAATATAATTACTGAAGTTAATTGAGTATACCTTTATCAATTGTTCATATTACCGCAAACATAATTTTTATCAACAGGACAATTAATATTTGTCGTTGTTATATTGCATTGCGCAATAATCTTGTATGATCAAGCTACACATTTATTTTGAAATTAATTGAAAAATAGCTAGATAATCGAATGAGTTACCTCGGCATATAGAAGCTTATGAAGGTGATACTTTCACGTCCACCTCCTCTCGGGAGACAAGGTTGTCTGGCAATAGATGGATATATAGATAGATAGATAGATAGATAAATCAGATTAGCGAGTTAACGAAATATGATATGACATCAAGATTTGTGTGCAATGATTAACCGAAGTTGTAAGAGAAAGCATAAACAAACGAACAGGGGAACGTCCAAAGGGTTCCTAATGCATCATTCATATAAACATAACTATATTTAAGCCAATTAGTGAAATATGCTGAACATGTGTGCAAAACTAATACAAAGTAAAGAGTAAGTAAGGCCATGCCAGTATAAAAAGAGATACAATAATATATAGTACATAAATAAATTTAGCTTTTTAATTTTCCACCCGTCCACGAACACAAAACCTCTATGCATTCGTGTCCCGATCGCCCTTTAAGCACACACACGCACGCGCGCAGACACACACACACACACACACACACTGAAATATCCTAAATTTAGTTATTATACATTCATCCACCAGTCTAAACAATCCCACCACAACTCCTCCACCTCCACCCACCTTGTTAGTCACCTCGCCACCCTTACGTCCCTCCATCCCTTAGTGACAACTATACTCTATTTTTTCCAGCTGATCGTAAATTGAATCTCTTATTAGCTGATTTCTCGATACTTAATGGAAATATATGAAATTACTATGGCTGTGTGTCATATTAATGCCAAGTTTTCAGAATAAACATCATCTTTCGCTACAAAATCTACCTTATAGCCGAGTAACAAAGATAGAAACATGACAATTTACCCTCAGCTGGGGAAAAATAGACTAGAGGATAGAACAAAGTCCGAGCTCGGAGAGGGAGAGGAAGGTGGATAATTATACATGGCCTCGTCAGTATAATGTTACTTCGTAGTGCTACTTCAAAATATATTCTTCTCAAGTTCTCATCATATTGCTGAATAAATTTCATAATGTGATTCATTAAAGGTGTAAATGGATATATATAATAGTGTTACTTTCAACATTCTGTATACCTCTTATAACCTAGAGAGAGAGAGAGAGAGAGAGAGAGCGAGACATTTCAGTTACTGAAAGAGGGAATCTACTGTTCATTACGAATTAGTTTCGGGAACATTATTGTATGAACAAGTAAAAGTAAATAAGTTTAACATTCGTCACTGTATGTTATAGAACGTCACCTCCTCCCATTGTGTCCTACCCTTTTAACACTACGACAAGCTCCCTCCCTTCCTATCAAGCTGCACCATCTATGGGGCAAAATCTTCGATTGATTCAGGGAGGGGAGTGTGAGATCTTACTATATTCAGAGCGAACAAACTACACAACGGATTTACCCAAACCCTACGACTAGGTGGCCCACGCGGAATTGCGGCCGAGTGTACCTGTGCAAACCACCGAACCATTATTGCTCTTCCATCAAACACGGTCGTTAATTATCACCTACCACCCAACCCTTCTATCACCTTTAATTCAGGTTATCTGTCACTATCAAATATATATTTATACAAACATAAACAAATTGTAACCCCCGTACATTCTCTACGGCAACACTCACTAACCTGTCATTATCATCATCACACAATCAAACATCGCCACCATATTGTCAACATTGCACCCCAATAACAACAATATATTCTAACATCAGCCCCATACATCACTACTATCACCACAATTTGTCACCGTCACGCATCAAGCATCACTACCACTACAACAACATCACAATACATGCTCACCATCTCTCACTGTTTCTATCATCACCCCCACCCCCATTCATAGCACCACAATACACGCTCCCCATCTCTCACTACTTCACTATCATCACCACACCCACTCATAACATCACTATACACGCTCCCCATCTCTCACTACTTCACTATCATCACCACACCCACTCATAACATCACTATACACGCTCCCCATCTCTCACTACTTCACTATCATCAACACACCCACTCATAACATCACTATACACGCTCCCCATCTCTCACTGCTTCACCATCACCACCACCACCACACCAACTCCCAACATCACAATACATGCTCCCCATCTCTCACTGCTACACCATCACCACCACACCCACTCCTAACACCACAATACAAGCTCCCCATCTCTCACTGCTACACCATGACCACCACACCCACTCATAACACCACAATACAAGCTCCCCATCTCTCACTGCTTAACCATCACCACCACACCCACTCATAACACCACAATACAAGCTCCCCATCTCTCACTGCTTAACCATCACCACCACACCCACTCATAACACCACAATACAACCTCCCCATCTCTCACTGCTTAACCATCACCACCACACCCACTCATAACACCACAATACAAGCTCCCCATCTCTCACTGCTTAACCATCACCACCACACCCACTCATAACACCACAATACAAGCTCCCCATCTCTCACTGCTACACCATGACCACCACACCCACTCATAACACCACAATACAAGCTCCCCATCTCTCACTGCTTAACCATCACCACCACACCCACTTATATCATCCACACGTTCAGTATCGACATCCAGCACTCTAATATGTGACTATGAATAATCCAAGCGACATCAATCCGGCATTAACAATACCGTGAATATTGTATAGCCTGACTTACCGTGGTGCTACAGCCAAGCCCAACATTTAATGGGGGTCTGTTCATAATAGCGAATACATATGTTATGTTTAGTGGATTTGTTTTTGGTAGAGAGGAAGGCATGCATAATATATCTGTGTATGTGGGAGGCGGGGTTGTTGTGTGTGTGTGTGTGTGTGTGTGGCTATTATTGCGATTAATACGAGTGTGTCCCTGAATGAGTTTATGTTGCAATGAATGTTTTATATTGTTGTGATATGTGTGCTATAAATAAATAAGTATATACTGTATATACAGTATATATATATATATATATATATATATATATATATATATATATATATATATATATATGTGTGTGTGTGTGTGTGTGTGTGTGTGTGTTTGTGTGTGGGTGGGTGTGTTTGCCCGCTCTGTTGACATAGTTTACGTATGTTATTTGTTTTTCCTTAATTATCTTTGACTTGCTTACTAGCGATATGATTACTGTCGGTGGCCAGCAAATCCAATAATGACAGTATTGATGGCTCCCAGCTCTATATTCATTCGGCGGCGTTCATAATTCCCCAATCCTTTTAATGGTCTGTACTTTGGTAGTGTTTGCACAATCGATGACGCTACAGTAAATTTACATTTTCATAATTCAGCAGTTTTGATGGTCATAAATCACTTTTGTCAGATGATAATGTGTATCATTTTACGTTATATAGCTCAACAAAACGTAGAAATACTATACACTCACAATGTACGATGTTTTGAGCAAATAGTTGTTTTATTTTTGTTTATACTATAAACATTTATAAATAACTTCGATGATGAGAATGTGGGCAGAGTTATCAAACTTATCATTCTGAACATTTGAAAATACTTTCAATTATGAGCGTGTGGACAGTGTTATCAAAATTATCTGTCTGCAAGTTATGATTAATATACTAAATGTAGGAAGAATGAAACATGACCTAAATACTACTATCAGGCGATTTAAAGGATTAGATGCCTGGAAAAAAGATAGCGTTGTTAAATATAAGAGTGAGTTTCAGTAGACTTTATTGTACCTGCCCTCCGTTGTGTGGTCTATTTACAAACGCTTCCATAAATATCCTGCACACCTGTCGATATGTTATTTGTTCCTTAGGTAATTCTTATTTGTTTTCACCAACCCACCACTTGATTTACAAATAAACCTAACTAGTGAAATCAACGAATGTAATGGATACATGTGGTACTCCAAGGACTCGAACCTAGGATACTCACACCGAAATTCTGCACACTAAGCATTAGGCTATCATTAGGCCATATATTAATCATGTGATTTATAAGAGTAATTTTCAGGCATTCTCTCATCATTTATATGTATGAAGAAAAAAATCCTAATTACCCCCGACAATGCTATACAAAGGTCCACTTACACAACACACTGGCTGCTATGATTATGTGACTGAATCATTATATTCGCATTAAAGGGAACAGTCGTCTGATTACTGTAATGTTAATGGTATCTGGTAAAAGAGTGGATGGATAAATAGATGGATAGATTAAATCTTCACCACTCTGTAATACTGTTCCCCCTTCCCCACAACCACCATCACCACCGAAAAAAAGTAAAAAACAAAAAACAAAAAGGAACGTGCGTTATATGAGAGGAGAGCTACAATCCTCCGAACCAATATCTCGTTATTTGCACATTTGTGTCAGGCTATCTGTATTTATAAACATTTCCTTAACCCCTTCTGTACCGGCGACGTACTTTTTATCATAGTGTGACAACTATTAGTCGATTATATTCAGTTTAAGAAGGGCGTTCAGAAATTAACAGGTTTCGAACTATCTCACTTAACCCTTTTTACTACCACATATCCTTCTTAAACGGCACAAAATCATCTAAATATAGGTAGACTAAAACGTTAAAGACGTCGCCAGTACTGCATGGGTTAAACAGTCCTGTATTATTATTCATTCACTTTTCAATACAAACTCAAACACTTTTATAGTATATATATGTGACTTCACCTCCTCAACCTAACAACTCAGGGGTTCCTCAGGGTTCTGTCCCGTCTCCAATCATATTTCTATTATTCATAAATTATTGTTTAAACTGTGCCTCCAGTCCTATCCATCCATATGGTGATGACGAAACCTTACACTATTAAACTAAGTTTTTTTTTTCAGAACGCCCCAGAAAACATTCACTCAACAATTCATGTGATTGTGATGAAGCCATAAAATACTTATCTTCTGACCTATCAACCATTTCCAATTGGGGCAGAGAAAATCTTGTTGCTTTCAATGCTTCCAAAACCCAATTTCTCCATTTAGCTACCCGGCAAGAACTCCCACAGGACTATCCCTTATACTTCAACAATACACATATCAACCCTTCATCTTCTCTAAGTATTCCCGGTGTCCCTTTTTCTTCTGATCTCACTTGGAAAGACCATATTACCACCCTTGCTAAAACAGCTTCCCAGACGCTGGGTGTGCTCAACCACCTCCGGGGGTTCTTTACCCTTGCATAGCTTCTTGCTCTGTACAGGGGCACAGTGCGTCCATGTATTGAGTATTGTGCACATGTGTGGGGAGGATCCTCTCACACATCACTTCTTGATAAAGTAGAAAAGAAAGCCTTTGGTCTCATTAACTAACGACCACTCACAGACTCTCTCTCTTAACCATAATATTGCATCTCTCGCTATTCTACCGCTATAACAATAATCGGTGTTCGTTAGAGCTCTTCCAGAGTATACCACCTCCTCTACATAGAGTACGTAGCACCCGTCTTGAAACACAATCCCACCCCTACTCTGTGCAAGTCTCCAACCCAAGAGTGAAGCGATATTACTAATTTTTCTTCTATTCAACAGCTGAGCTCTGAATCTCTCTCCCTGAATCTATCTTTCCCTCATCCTTAAAGTTAAATTGCTTCAAAATCCGGGTGTCCAGGCATTTTGGCTTGAACATTAATTGATTTTGGCCCTGTCACTCTTTCAACTCTGGGGGAGGCACTCGTTACAGGTATGTTTGCCTTTTTTTCTCCCTGATCCACATAGAAAACAAATACAAGTCTTCCTTGAGCTCTACAAAATAGATCTACCAGGATAATTGAATGTGTAGCAGATGATGGTGGTTGTGGAGGGGGAGAACACCAGACATTCACATTTCTTATAATTAATCTATGTATCTATATGGGCCTTGAAAAAGATGAATTAATAGACAGGTATACTACTAAGTATTCTATACACTGTTATGTCCTGGGATATATAAACACTGGGCTCTTTCTATTGGACTAGGTATGCGGCAACAAGCAACAACGGAAAACGCTAGATCCAACCCTTATCTATAAACCCAGGCAACAAACCACCCTAAACCGTCAAGAGTCCTGCCTGGACAACAAGGTATCCTATGACTCGGTTACAGGGTGCACGCACTATAGACTGCTGATAGTCAAGCAGGCTATATAAAAGATCACACAATTAAGTTGACTTAAAGCTTCAAGGAAAAGATAGATAACGGAATTAAATTGCAGAAACAATTTAATAACAAACTAGAAGAAAGTACATTTAACGTTACGTTAATTAATACAACTAATCACCCCTGGTGAAAGAAGGTGAAAGCAAACTGTCTTGCTAAGGCAGCCTCCCAGAAGCTGGGTGTGCTCAACCGCCTTAGGGGGTTCTTTTCCCCTGCACAGCTTCTTGCTCTGTACAGGGGCATAGTGCGGCCTTGTATTGAGTATTGTTCACATGTGTGGGGAGGTTCCTCTCACACCGCTCTCCTAGACAAGGTTGAAAGGAAGGCCTTTCGTATCATTAACTCCCGTCCACTCACCAACTCTCTGCAATCTCTCTCTCTCCGCCGCAATGTTGCATCTCTCTCGCTATTCTATCGTTACTATAATAATCAGTGTTCCTCAGAGCTATCCCAGTGCATACCACCTCCTTTACGTAGGGCACGTGGTACCCGTCTTGCAACTCAATCCCACCCCTACTCTGTGCAACTCTCCAACCCAAGAGTGAAACGTTACTCTCAAACTTTCTTCTACTCAACATCTGAGCTCTGGAACTCTCTCCCAGAATCAGTCTTTCCCTCTTCCTATGACTTAAATTGCTTCAAACTCCGTGTGTCCAGGCATTTTGGCTCGAACGTCCCTTGATTTTGGCCCTGTCACTCTTTCAACTATGGGGGAGGCACTCGCTATAGGCAGTTATGCATTTTGCCTCCATCAATCACATAGAAAAAAAAAAAAAAAAAAAAAAAAACAGTCCTCAAAACATCGTACAGGTAGACAAGATGCAGGTTTCTAAACTGCATGCGGCTACTGTAGGATCTGATGCTTAGCAAAGAAAGTAAGTTACGGATTTAGAGAACTCTTAACTCATAAGCAGGAATAAATACTAGTGATAGGCCATACAGTGTATAATGGCATAGGTATAATTAACTAAAGGCAGCAGCTCGCAACATAACCACATACAGGTGTGCTTCTCACTCTTAGTCAGGCAAGCCTGCTCGGACAGAGTCTCTAAGCCACACCCTGACTCACAATGCTCACAAAGACGGTAAACTGTGGCACAATAACAAGCATACAGATATAATAAACCGCTAGCTGTTAATCTGCCAGGTGGCAGAGGTCTAGCCGGAAGGATATAGGCTTCGGATACCCGGGCTGAGCCACCTGCTCTAGCCTAGGGACGTTCCCAAGTCTGTGCGCCAAATTACTCTAATTGAAAAGGTGCTCTCTTGAGAGACTCAGATCCCAAGTATCTGACTCTCTCCTGGCGACCCTAAAACATATGCAAGACGTGCTAGCGCAGTGCTGAGTGGACTAGGCAAGGGCCCTCACACAACACAACACTAGACACACAGGCACACAGACAAGAAAATGCCCCCAGACTCCCACGGGTATCCTAGTAAAGTCGTGCAGGTCCACAGGACTCGCACCAGCAGACTTTACTTAAAGGATCGCAAAAAGCCTCCCCTCCGGTCTAGCCCCTGCTCACCTGCCACAAGAACACACTAGCAAGCATGAAACCACCAAATATGAGACAACAAAAAAGCTTCCTAGGTCTCATTAACAATTATATCTCTGCATAAGGCCCAAAATCCTATCTAGTTATCTGAGAGCTCGTCGTTAATACAATAATAGATATAAGGTCTATCAAGGGGATGGGATAATTAAATAGATGGTGGAGTAGTGGAAAGAAGGTATACAAAGTAAGAGAGAAAGTTTCTAAGTGGGGTTGAGAGGGATAGATATCAAGGGGGTCCGAAGGGTACGACAGTGAGGTGAGCTCTGAGTCTTGAATCTGTCTGGACCCCACCCTAGGCATGCGAAATACATCCCATGCTTGGCAACACTCAACACCGTTGCCGGGTCAAAATCGTCTACCCCTTGCGTGAGTCGAAACTAAGCCTAACGTTGCGATTAATTGGCAACAATCAGGCTCGTCCCAAGCTAGTCTCTCCGCGCCCGCGCGAAGCAACGTCCCCCAGCCGGTCTCTCTCTCCCGCTCGTCTCCTCCCACTCTCACTAGACTTACATCTTATATAATAATGAAACAATCAACTATCGAGAATAAAATATACTAAGATGTGTTGGTTAAGAATAAGGGCAGCTTCAAGCTGTGAAACAACATAAGAATATCCCAGACATTAGTTACATTGTCGTAGGATATATACTAAGGAAAAGCCGGCCAGCCGGCTGCCGCCAGCCGGTTTCTAAACGGCTGGGCAGCCGACACTCGCGCATGCCCGCACGTGGCTACTATGCAGGAGCGTCACAACACGTCTAACATATATCCTGTTTTTCCATAGACCTGCCAGTGTGTGAGGATGGTCCGCAGACGGTGTTGGTGGAAGAGAACATTAGACACATATCTTATGGCTAAATTATATGCGATTGTATGTCTGGAGATAGATATATAATTAGATATGTATACTAATAACTCTTCTATACTCGTGTAACTTAAATCCTCATCTTCCAAAGACCTGCCAGTGTGTGAGGACGGCCCGCAGACGGTAGCGGTGGCAGAAGGCGAGAACACCCGCCTCTCCTGCCGGGTTGACGCCAGGCCCCAGACCGAGCTGGCCTTCACCTGGTTCTTCAACAACACCCTGGACACCGTGGAAGTGGAGCAACACCGCTTCACCGTCCTCCCAGGCACCAGCATCCTAGACTACACCCCCAGGTTAGTGGTAGTGGTTATTGCTTGGTCTATTTATTTATTCATTCATTCATTCATTCATTTATTTTATGGTTTCCTCGCTAGACAGCTTAAAAAAAAAAAAAAAAAAAAACAGACCCTAGACCCCCTTTCGATAAATCTATAATATTTTTGGCAGAAAAATGATCCGGCTGAAGGCCGGTTCATCTTAAAATTACAGGCTCGCTATTGCTATCGGGCATAAAAGGTCTTGAAATGTACAAAGAAATAGGGCGAAAGGTATTTAAATCGCCAAACTAATGGGCTGAACTTCTTAAAATCTCAAAATTAATGGTTATTGATTTGTGTTTTAAGGTTGTTTTAACCCAGGAAATGCTAGACACCCCTAGGACTCACCATTGCCCTGTGCTAAACCTAGGCCGATTTGTCGACTTTTCAAAAACGCAACGAAAACCACATCATCGTGTAGGAAAGGCAAGCGTGCATCCAACCTTATATAATGAATACCTAAAAGATGCGTGGTTGAGGTGTTATGGTGGTCCGTAGTTGAAGCTGTGGTGCAAAATCGGTAACGAGTGGCTGTGCTATGGGAGTATTGGTCTGGTGGAGGGAGGAAAGGAGAGGAGCAGGGTGGAGGCAAGATAGGGGATAGTAAATGTCATTGGATTTTCACCCCTATAGCCCTGACAGTCACACTTGTTGTTTTTGTTATTATGGAGTGTTTTGGTACATGTTTGACATCTCTTCTTTCTTCCGAGAGGAGCGTCTCAGCCCACCAGTAAAACTTCTCGAGAGGATTGTCGTAGCCGATGGGTTAAGCAGCAAACTTTTACCTGTTCTCAGATAACTCCATAAACGACTATAGTAATAAAGCTAATAGTCCTAAAATTGTCAAACTAATGGGGCGAACATCATGAAAATAAAATAAAAATAATAATAATAATGGGCCTAAACATGAGGAAGAAGTAGGTCCAGATAAAGCAAAAACCTTCCATTAACAATCCTTCTTTAGACACTCACCCAGGTAGTTGTTTTATCTGGTGATATCTCTCACATTTCTAACTCGATTACTCACTCACCTAACTATTTGACTATGTGATCATTCTAATACCCTTCCTCAACAGCACATCCAGAAAATGACTTGAATTTTCTTGTCGACCACATGTTCTGGTTATTGTTTTAACTGGTGATGTTACTTACAATCTTTTCTAGTTTACAAGTTAAGCATGCAAAAGGTTTTGGTGATCTCTCTAAGCTTACTCGTTCATATAATATGATATATACAGTATACTGTATATGTATATGCAAAACGAGTCACAGCAGCACTTGCACTATATATGTTGCAGAAGTCCAAAGGGAAAGCAACAAACACGAGAAGAACTCAAGCGCTTCCGTGTGTTTACATCTTCAGGGGTTAGTACTAAACCCTGAGGATGTAAATACACGAAAGCGCTTGGGTTTTCCTCGTGTTTCTTTTCTGCCCTGTGGAATTCTGACCACACACACACACACACACATATATATATATATATATATATATATATATATATATATATATATATATGTATATATATATATATATATATATATATATATATATATATATATATATATAGTATATATTATAAGTTGCTCTATGGTATTCATGGAAACGATGCCATATTTCTTTATATACGTGACCATGGAAGTAGTTTAAAGGTATTTACTAAGTTAATTGTAGCGGACATTAGACTTGGGCCCGGGGACCTGTTGCTATCTCTGCTTTAGCCTCCCTCCTCCGTCAGACGCTCAACTCTCTCAGTTAATTGGTAATGTAAACTGTACCTGCCTTACTGTGCCTCACCTACCTCACTCCACAATCATCTACCTCTCTCCACACTCACCTACCTCACTCCACACTCACCTACATCACTCCACATTCTCCTACCTAATTCCACACTCACCTACCTAACTCCACACTCACCTACCTCACTCCACACTCCTACCTCACTCCACACTTACCTACCTCACTCCACACTTACCTACCTCACTCCACACTCCCCTACTTCACTCCACACTCTAATACCTCACTCCACACTTACCTACCTCACTCCACACTTACCTACCTCACACCACACTCACCTACCTCACTCCACACTCTCCTACCTCACTCCACACTTACCTACCTCACTCCACACTCTAATACCTCACTCCACACTCCCCTACCTCACTCCACACTTACCTACCACACTCCACATTCACCTACCTCACTCCACTCTCCTACCTCACTCCACACTCTCCTACCTCACTCCACACTTACCTTCCTCACTCCACACTCCCCTACCTCACTCCACACTCACCTACCTCACTCCACACTCATCTACCTCACTCCACACTCATCTACCTCACTCCACACTCACCTACCTCACTCCACACTCACCTACCTCACTCCACACTCACCTACCTCACTCCACACTCACCTATCTCACTCCACACTCACCTACTTCACTCCACACTAACCCCCCTCACTCCATATTTGCCTATGAACAACTGACAGAAACAGTAAGAATTTTGGATGATCCTAATGTGCAATGGTAAGATTTTTTGGGTTGTCACGATGTCCTGTTTCCTGTCACCAATCACACGAATCGAACAAAACCGTCGAACATCTTCACTAACGTGGGCGCCCCTATTATGTTGTTGTAGGTGTATAGTGAAAAGGAACACCTTGAGATGGTTCGGCCATATGGATCGTATGGGAAGCGAGAGAATGACTAAGAAGGTGTACGAGAACGAGGTGGAAGGACAGAGAGGGAGAGGTAGACGGATGGAGAGAGGAAGTATATGGATGAAGGCGGTGCTGGTTGGGAGGAGGGGCGTCGACTGACTGGGGACAGAGGACGGTTCGTTCGTGGCCACCCCTTCGGGGATCACGGCGTCAGGCAATAGATAGATAGATAGATAGATGTGTATAGTGTTGGGTTAAGTCCTTGTCAAAGGTTTAGTGGGGTGAGTGTGCTTTACAATAGAATACGGCAATTTCACTAGAGATAAAAGTTGTATTATTATTACTATATCCTTGTACTGATGTGTGTGTGTGTGTGTGTGTGTGTGTGTGTGTGTGTGTGTGTGTGTGAACAGCTATATAATAATTTACTTTAAGAAACAGTTAGTCAGCGAATATCTCTGGTGAAAGTTCCCTTAATTCCCTTTTAACTACATTCATAAATGATTAAAGCTCTTTTCCTCCACGTATCAGCCACGGAAATTCTAGCTTTGAATTCACATTAATGACACCCACATCTTTCTCAGTATAAGTTCTGAGAGAAGAAAGAATATTTTCAGAGCAGTAAGTGTTCCATTTCAAATTAATCTAATTATAATTATCCTATGAATGTTTTTTTTAGGTACCTTTTATATATAGGTGTTTCTGGCAATTCTTACGACTTTGTATTTACATCGTATTCCAACATTCCAATATATATATATATATATATATATATATATATATATATATATATATATATATATATATAATACGTGAATGGTGATCCTTATTTTTCACTAGATTATAAATGGTGGAAGATGTGGGTGAGGGTAAGCCCTCGTGCTTTGGTATATTTTTTCTCTGCCACATGCGTTGAAAAGATTTTACACAAGAGGAAAGGATCAAAGGATCTGGTGTGGTTTGTTTTCCATTGTATTCCTTCGTAATCAACTGGTGTTCCTTCTCCTCCCTTTGTCTTACTCATCCCTCCTACCGCCTCTCGTCTGTCTGGCTGCCTCCTCTTCAGACTAATTAATATCACACAACCTTTCATGAGCTACTAATGAGGTTAGTCATTACGCTAATTTAAAAACTCTCTCTGTCAAGTCGCCTGTGAAGTTCCCACCGCAAGACTGATCCATTCAGGAGAAACAGGCCTTAATTACTCCATGGATAGACTGCAGAAGGGCTGCTGGCTCAAAGGGGTGGACGGTGGTTCTTGTCAATAACAAGTTATTTCTGTCGGAGCTTTCTTTTTCTTGTTCTTATTCGTTTCTGCTTCTATATGGAGTTGCTGCTGTCCTCTTTGCGGTTGACTAAATACTGACATTGTTGCACTGGGAATGATACAAGGACAAGATGGGAAGGTGCAGAAGGGAAAGACTTGATGGAGCGATGACAGGAGGGACACGACAAAGATACGTGAGACATGACAGAAGAAATGGAAGAAGACGGATGAAATGATGAAGGGACGAAATAAATAGGACTAGGGAGATGGGACGAAACAGAAGGGAGAGAAATATCGGACAACAACTAATTTCGAATAAATAACGTTGACCGAATTACTGTACAGTAGTGTACTGTGGGAGTAATAGCAACAGAAGAGAGGTGCGTGTCACTGAGGAATAAGACCCTACCTACAAGTAAGGCCTGAAAAAGTTTGGGGGCACCATATATTGTGCAGTCGACTTCATAGGTTCTTCGCCAAGCTAAATTAAATACTATGTGCGTACACTCAGGATGAAACATTAATATTGAAGCCTCACTAGCTCCAACTATCTGTACACCATACGACTCTTCTTTTTAAAGCTATACAGGTACCGGGTAATGTATTTTGTAATGGAATTTACACGATATATAATCGAATATGGTAGGTCACATGAGATAAGATTATGGTAAATTGACTAATATCTAGGATGCCATATGTACAAAGTAGGCCACATTCTTCGTACTAGAAAACAATTTGGTTGTAGGCCAGGGCAGTAGTGAAGAATTAGTCGTGCAACAAAAACACAAATATTTTAAGAAAGAAAGACAGGTTGAAAAATGAGCTACAATAGATGAAAGAGATAGTGTGTGTGTGTGTGTGTGTGTGTGTGTGTGTGTGTGATACAAGGATTTTCGAAGAATAATAAATAACAAAGCCCATTTTGATAACTTAAGGGAGCTACTTACTGTAGATAAACGAAACATAGTTTGCATTGTAAAATACAAATTATACTCACATGAAGGAAAATGGGTATATTTAAAGGAGATGACAGTTCCCACTCTCTCTCCCTCTCTCTCCAGAGAGAGTGAAAACTGAGAATGTTCTTCCCATTACATTGTGAAGTAGCCTACATTCATTGCAAAGGGTAGAAAACACTTTCTACTCAGAGAGAGAGAGAGAGAGAGAGAGAGAGAGAGAGAGAGAGAGAGAGAGAGAGAGAGAGAGAGAGAGAGAGAGAGAATAGTGGGAGAGAGAGAGAGAGAATAGTGGGAGAAAGCAATAGGAGTGTGAGGGAGCAACACTATTGACGTAACGGATCAGTACTTACGTATCTCCCCGCGTTCAGCAAATGATGTTGGAATAGCTTGTATAAGTCATGTATTGCATTTCAGAAATAGGGGCAACACAACAATGCGAAATACTATTTGATAGTACGGTATTATGAAAAGATAAAAACATTCTAAAATATTGCAAACAGGAATATGAGAACCCCCCCCAAAAAAAAAATAATAATAAATAAATAAATAAAATAAAAAATATATATACAGTATATATACAGTATATGTATACCGGTATATATAGTTTATATACATAAATACATATACATATATATATATATATATATATATATATATATATATATATATACAGTATATCACACTATCTAGGAGTGTGAGTAACAGAACTGCTGATGTATCTTAAAACTTTACTTGTCATTAGTGAGACCCCATATGGATTATGCTGTTCAATTTTGGTGTCCTTATTACAGAATGGACATAGATTCATTGGAGAGAGTACAACGTAGAATGACAAAAATGATCCATAATATTAGAAATTTTCCGTATGAAGAAAGGTTGAAGAAATTAGGCTTACATTCGTTAGAGAGACGCAGAGTTAGAGGGGATATGATAGAGGTATTCAAGTGGGTTAGTGGGATTAATAAAGGGGACATGAAAAATGTACTAAAGCTCAGTGATAGCGAAAGAACTCGTACAAATGGTTTCAAATTAGATAAATTTCGTTTCAGAAAAGATATAGGCAAATATTGGTTTGGTAACAGAGTTGTAGATGGGTGGAATAGGCTACCAAGTGATATAGTGGGATCAAGAACGATAGGGAGCTTTCAGATAAAATTAGATAGGCATATGGACGAGATGGGTTGGGTGTGAGGAGGATCTACCATTTTTTTTTTTTTTTTTTTTTTTTTTTTTTCTATATTCCAACTTACTTCCTCTCGGGCATAGGCTGAGAGCCTTAACATTCACCGCTTTACAATGAACAGTGAAGCCCGTGAGGTCTTGTTCCAGTCTAGGGAGTGAGACATGTGAAGCACGTAGAGTACAACGAGCACCTGCCATCTTGCCTTCACATGAGGCACGGTGCTCACTCATGGCCCGAAACGACCCCATCTCTGAAGCCACCTCGTTCCTGTGCTTCACTGTCTCATCCCCTACACTCGGACTCTCACTTACACACACACAACGCCACCTGTTGAGCAGATAACTCACCAGGCATTGCACCCCTATAGCATATTTTGAATATGGGAATATTCATACAGTGCTATTCAATCAGGGAACAATGAGGGTATTTTATTGACGTTTCGGTGGGCTTGTGGTAATGCACTGATACTAGGTACAGCACAAATTCCATCCCAATAATATCTTCCCATTGATACATCGGGATTTGAACCCGGGACCTTTGGATTACCTGGCCAGTGGCAAGACCACTCCACCACACCTCCCCTAGGTGTGGGCCAATCGGCGTTCAGCAGACCCCCGTAATCTTGTGTTAATCCCTGACCATTTTGGTGGGGTCAGTACTCAAGGTATTAGTGAGTTGGGCCTGTAATTGGGGGTTGGGTGTGACAGGGATCTGCCTTGTATGGGCCGATCGACTTTTTGCAGACTCCCATTTTCTTATGTTCTTATGTTCTTATATATATATATATATATATATATATATATATATATATATATATACAGGGTGTCCCAGGAGGAAAGGGCATAACTTTGGGAAATGATAGAACAAAATATTCTAAGCCTATGATGTTCTGTAAGAAATATGCCAAACCTCCACCGTTATAGAGATATTGAATGTTTAAAATGGTATTTTCTTTAGTATTTCCCCATAAGGCTGGCCTAGCTGTCCTAGTGCCTACCACACCCACATCTTTCTGCAATTCTTTTACCCTGTTATTATAAAGATACTATAATTCTGTAAGTTGCAAAATTATTATAGACATATTAGCTCACTTTGGACCAGTTGGAAACTATTTGACATGGAAGAGTCCATTACAGTGATGCTGGGGAGGACACTACATTATACCTTCAATATCTCTTTAACGGTTGAGAATTGGACTTTTTGTTAGAGAACAATGTATGCTTAGAATACCTTGTTTTATCATTTCCCAAAGTTATGCCCTTTCCTCCTGGGACACCCTGTACATACCCCTGAGGGTAAATGAATAGAATATGCCCAACGTCGTGCTTCCTGCGTGTCATAAAAGGCGACTAAAGAGGTTGGATCGGTGGGCTTGCGACTCCCCACCCGTGAAAAATACATACTGCAATGGTGAACGAGCGAACAACCTCGTTTTGGGGGCGTTTCGTTCGTGGCCACCCATTCGAGGATCACGGCGTCGGGCAATAGATAGACAGATATATACGTATATATATGTATATATATATATACTGTATTATATACAATATATACTGTATGTGTGTGTGCGTGTGTGTTTCATGTTCGAGTATATTGAACCTTATCCTTTCCATCACTTCAAAGAAGAACTAATTAACTAAAGGTTGAATAGGACGCCTACACAACTATATACAATGCTGTATTACATAATGTAATATAAGGAAATACCAATGCATCTGCAATTCTGTTTCAATAACTTTGCAATTAATCAGTTATATACATATCAATGTTTTTATTGCACGTTGAAATATTATAAAATAAATAAATAAATAAATATATACATACATACATATATATATATATATATATATATATATATATATATATATATATATTATATATATATATATATATATATATATATATATATACAGTATAATATATATATATTAACAGTTTATATATATATATATATATATATATATATATACTGTATATATATATATAATTATACTAGCAGGGGTACCCGGCGTTGCCCGGGTAATCACCATGATCACCATCACTACTACCATCACTACTACTACCATAATCACCATCATCAATCACTACTACCACAATCATCACAATACTACTACTACCATAATTACCGGCCTCGACCTCCCTGTGCCTCATTAAACGGCGACCTCGATTTCGGCCGCTAAATGACCTCCGATTTTGGATCTGACCTCATCCGTACCCCTATTTTGGGGGGCTGCGGACAACTTTCGTTCCATACACCTTTTCGATTGGAGGCCACCTTCTGCCCCAAACGGCAATTTATCTTTAAACCAAATGCGATTTTTCCTATTTCGCGCCCATTTTCTCCGTCCCTTTCACCTGCCTAGGGACCCCCTTACTATGCATACCAAGTATGAACGCTCTAGCTTAAAAAATGTGGCCATGCATAAAGAACAGACACACACACACACACACACAGACAATCGAAAATATTATATTGAAGATATATATACCGGTAGGTATTAATTGCGTTAAGTTTAATTAGATTTTAAGATATTCGCCCCATTATTTTGGCGATTTTAAGACGTTTCGTGCCATTTAGGTGTCATTTTCCTGGTGAGCGAGTGCGAGGCTATAATATAGGAGGAATCGGCTATCGACCGTGGTATTTTTCTACCAAAAAAAAAAAAAATGAATGAACAAGTTTATCTCGTAGGTCGGTCTTGGGGGCATTTTTTAAGCTTGATAGAGGTCTACGGAGGAAACTAAGACATTTTAAGTAAATACATAGCTAAACAAATAAATATAAATCTCCTCTTAAACTCCGTCTTGAGAAGTTGATGTTTTATACGAAATATGCAGAGATACATTTGGATGGTCAATTGAGAGTTCAGACAATATAAACTGATTGAGCACGAAGGTTTAGGTAAACACAAAATCAAGCTATTGAACCAATATCAATTTTCCAGAATAAAATCTCACCACCGCGACGGGACCGATATTGAAATGTGTATGTGTTTATTTATTATATGATTTATTATATTGTGTATTTGTGTGCAATATTGACATGTTCACCCCTCAATCCAAGATATCAATTTACTCTTGTAAAGAACCTAATCTAAAGTAAATTACTTATAATAAAATGACATGATTATACTACGTTTTTACTGTATTATAACATTCTGTAATAGTAGAGATAAATTGCAATGGGTTTTTTTTTTGTCTGTCTTCAGGTCAGCGAGGGACTACGGGACTCTCTCTTGCTGGGCCACCAACTCTGTGGGCACCCAGGCTGAGCCATGCAGGTTCACCGTCGTCGAGGCTGGTGAGACATTATATATACTGTAGTAGTGGGTGCATGAGTGGATGAGGAAATGGTCAGAAGGAAACAGTATATGGCCGTTGGAAGCAGTAGTTTATAGTAAATAGTTGAAAGTAGTAGTGGATAGTTGATATCATCAGGGTTTTTTAATTTAATGAGCGATAGTAAACTAAAGTGAGTGGTTGTGAACAAAAATGGGTAATAGTAGAGAGTTTGTAGCAGTAGTGAACAGTAGTGGTAATAGTGGAGAGTTTGTAGCAGTAGTGAACAGTAGTGGTAATAGTGGAGAGTTTGTAGCAGTAGTGAACAGTAGTGGTAATAGTGGAGAGTTTGTAGCAGTAGTGAACAGTAGTGGTAATAGTGGAGAGTTTGTAGCAGTAGTGAACAGTAGTGGTAATAGTGGAGAGTTTGTAGCAGTAGTGAACAGTAGTGGTAATAGTGGAGAGTTTGTAGCAGTAGTGAACAGTAGTGGTAATAGTGGAGAGTTTGTAGCAGTAGTGAACAGTAGTGGTAATAGTGGAGAGTTTGTAGCAGTAGTGAACAGTAGTGGTAATAGTGGAGAGTTTGTAGCAGTAGTGAACAGTAGTGGTAATAGTGGAGAGTTTGTAGCAGTAGTGAACAGTAGTGGTAATAGTGGAGAGTTTGTAGCAGTAGTGAACAGTAGTGGTAATAGTGGAGAGTTTGTAGCAGTAGTGAACAGTAGTGGTAATAGTGGAGAGTTTGTAGCAGTAGTAGTTTGTTGGGAGCTATAGCGAGTTGGTGGGTACAATATTGATCAGTAAGGGTGTGTAGCGAGCAGTAATAATTAGTTTGGATCAGTATGCAGCATGTAGCGAACAGGAGTTGGTAGTATAGATTACTAATTTGGAGAAACAAACAGTTACTAGTACAGTGGTAGAAAATAATACTTGGCACTGGTTTGTACGGAACAATGATTAGCAATTAACACTATTTCATGGACCAAACAGAGTCAATTGTAGGCTTTAGTGTGCAATTTATGTACACCAGAGATGCGTTGGTGTCTTTCAATCTGTACATAAGGCATGCCCAGTCGCGGTCATTAATGATGATAAATACAATACCAAAGCACTCTCGCTCTGAATTTCAACCCCTTATTAATTTTGTACAAGACATTTGTATTTCGAAGGTTCGTTTACGTAATTGGATCAGAATTAATGACATCAACTGTACACGTCTATGGATCCTACAATATATTTATTGTCCACGCCACCAGCCTATATTATAAACAGTCTATTTACCAGGCCCCCCGGATCGTGTTGGTGGGTGCGTGTTGGTGAACCTAACAGTGGGGACGTTAGAGGTGGGGTGCACGCCTGGTAACGACGGAGGGATGCCCCAGAGGTTTGTGGCCAAGGTGTTCGCTGCCCCCACCCACACCCTGGTCACCACACTCCAGGAACCCACGCCCAGGTTAGTACACTGGATCCGAGTACTTTTACCAGTGTTACGCAAGCGCCTTTTCCCTCAACATTTATCATTAACACTGCTCTGGCGGCTTATGAGGTCAAGTTTTTAAACTATTCTTTTACCTACGTTAATCTATCACCATTCAAGTTTCCGATACCAATGTAAACAAAATCCTTAACATTGATCTGGCAGCTTATGAGGTCAAAGTTTAAACTATGCCTCCACCTAAGTTAATCTATCACCAGTCTAGTTTCCGATACCAATGTAAATCAAAACCGGAAATGTTGTCAGATGAACGTTGACTATAAAATGTTGACGATAAAAGCTCTCGTGTGATACCCTCTTTTATTCACTCAAACATTGCAGATAAGAGTATAGAGTACGAATGTCTTCTGTTGTACCCAAATAATTTAAGTTCCTCTAGAAGTTTACGTATACAGTAGTTTACGTATACAGTAGTTTACGTATACATAAGTTTACGTATACAGTAGTTTACGTATACAGTAGTTTACGTATACAGAAGTTTACGTATACAGAAGTTTACGTATACAGAAGTTTACGTATACAGTAGTTTACGTATACAGTAGTTTACGTATACAGAAGTTTACGTATACAGTAGTTTACGTATACAGTAGTTTACATATACAGAAGTTTACGTATACAGTAGTTTACATATACAGTAGTTTACATATACAGAAGTTTACGTATACAGTAGTTTACGTATACAGTAGTTTACATATACAGTAGTTTACATATACAGAAGTTACAGTAGTATACAGTAGTTTACATATACAGTAGTTTACATATACAGAAGTTTACGTATACAATAGTTTACGTATACAGAAGTTTACGTATACAATAGTTTACATATACAGTAGTTTACGTATACAGAAGTTTACGTATACAGAAGTTTACGTATACAGTAGTTTACGTATACAGTAGTTTACGTATACAGCAGTTTACGTATACAGTAGTTTACATATACAGTAGTTAACGTATACAGAAGTTTACGTATACAGTAGTTTACGTATACAGTAGTTAGCAACATGGATTTCTTTTCAATAAGAAATTTTATATATGGAAGGAAAAATAGTGTGATTGAATTTGGAGCATAGTGTGTCATACATTCGTTAATTAAATGCTCAATTACCGATTATATAGTAAATTGTTCTTGTAAAGCCGGTATCACACGAGAGCTTTTATAGTCAACATTCGATCATCAACATTTTTCTGGCAACAGTTCTGGAATATTTTGCACTGATATCGGAAACTAGACTGGTGGTAGATGAATTTAGGTAACAGAAAAATATTAAATGTTAACCTTATGAGCTGCCAGACCAGTATTAAGGATAAATATTGAGTGAAAATGCGCTCGTGTGATACCGGCTTAAGTCAATCACACGAAGGTTACCTTAATGCACAAACTTATGGAGTGGGTACGAATTAATGTGGCCAACTGTGCATCATTATTATCATTATTATTTTGTTTTCACTAGGAAATGCAGGATGACAGATGTGTACTCCCCCACCCAAAATATTAAGTCCCCACAAGGACTTTCATTAAAACATTCAATCTATATTTTGAGAGTTGGCCTTAAAAAAGAAAAAAAAAATCATAACCAAATACAACTAAAATGAAATAAATGAATAAGTATACACCCTATGTTTGTTATCTACTATAGCAACTACCTATAGCTACTACCTCTCTCTCTCCCCCAAGGTTTCACGTGAGCGGCCTAACTCCCGGACAGGACTACCTCATCACCGTGACCGCCGTTAACGCTAAAGGTGCCAGCGAACCGGAGGAGATTGATGCCGTGAGACTAAAGGTGGGTGCTGATATTACTACTTGTTATAATCGTCTATTTTCATAGTTTTGCATGTGTTTAGTCTTCACTTTCATGTCTATTAGATTTGTTTATTTCTATTATTGTCATTATTATTATTATTATTATTATTATTATTATTATTATTATTTGTTTTGGCTCTATCTTCTCCTTTCCGTGTCCTATTTGTGTATAACTTTGGTTTCTGTTTTCCATTGTTTCCTCTTTTCTTTCAATCTAGAAGCTGTTTTCTTACATGAGTATTGGGCCACACTATTCCTTGTTTATATATATTGTTAACGTATTACGTACGCGAGTTAATGAATGTGTATTGAAGATCGTATTCCACAGAGGAATACTTCGTAATATACAGTGCTGACATTCCACAAACACGAGTAGGCCTATATGAATATGTTCGAAAAAAGGACTTCTGATATTATTTGTTTACGAAAATGTTCATGAAATGTAAAATTGGTCAGGTTAGGAGTACTACATTCCAAGTCACCAATTGTATTTTTGTCGAACAGTCAAAATCAATAGGTCGTCAAAAACCTTGAAGATTACTCGTGTATAATCAAGAGACAGGGATAATAACTCGACCCTCCTACGATGTGTAATAATAATAACAGTGATGGGCTAATAGAAAATTATAATACGATTATGGATTAAACAATTCAATAGCAAGGTTTTCGGGGAACTTTGATTTAGACTGTACATACGATTTAACTAAAAATCAACTAATCCCTTGGAATCGGCAGTTAGATAAAGTTTTTGGTACCCATTGGTGACGCAGGAATCACATACGCAAAATAATACTCCTGAAAATATGATGTCTGGTCTTCAATGCTTTCTTTTCGCAAGTGCTCTGCCTTATATTTTATTGTTATTCGGTTCTAATCATCCATTGTTTGGTCTTACCATAGTCAATTATACAGGGCATCCCAAAATAAGTGTGCCAAACGTCAAGATATTGCTCATGTATATGAATCGAAGCTTAACATGCTATATAATAAAAAATATATATCTTCTCTCCCTCTCCCTACTCTCTCATGTTCAACTTTAGTTTACCTCGATTGCGCCTTTCCATATGATCTTCTTCACCTTCCCTACCCCCCTATGTTCTTCACCTTCCCTACCCCCCTATGTTCTTCTTCTTCACCCTTTCCCCCTCCCCCTCCCTGTTCAATTCTACTTTACCTCGATTACCTTTCGTAATTTTAGTATTCACCTCCTCTACTTCCTCCCCCCTCCTCCTGTTCAACAATATTTGACCTCAATTATCCCTCCCTATTTTCTAAAGCCCCCCCACCACCTCCTCCCCCACCTTCCCCACCACCATCGTCCCTGCCGGCTGTACTGTATGTCCCGTCCACGTATTTTCCGTTCCTGCTTGACTCGTATATTCCCATTTGGCTGGCCTGTAGAAGCGGCCTGCCACTTCTAATTCTTTACTCCACCGCTACCACTGTTCCCGCTCAGGCTTTCAGGTCCCGTCGTAGTACCAGGGATTTTTATTTTGTTTTTCTTCTCAATTTTTTTTCTGGCTTTACTAGGATTTTTGGCAAGTGTAATTGACGTTCCTTTTTTTCTGAAATTGCAGCTTCGCTGTGTTGCTTAAAGAGGATGTGATAATATTCGTGATTATGACTCATTCGTGTTTGTCATTGTAACATATAAAACTACTTGGGGAATCAGTGATGTTATTTTTCCTGATAATTCAAAATGGTTAAATTTAATTTTAAATTTGCATTAAAATCGCATAATAAAATGATACGCAGTGACTGTGACCTGTGGCTTCATGGTAGTGCGTTTGACTCGAAAAAGTCCCGGGTTCGCAAGATAAATGGGCAGTCACCTTACAGCTTACACCCTATGCTCTGTTCACCTGGCAGTAAATAGGAACCTGGAGTTAATGGAAATTTGTGACGTCCGGTCTGGATAACTAAACTATGGTATCCTGGATAATACAAAGGAGTACAAAGGAAATCAAGCAACAACAGGTCTAGTGACCCTTCTAGGTTGCTTGTCCTCCAAAACACTGAGGATCAAGTGTCCAAACAGTGGTTTAGAGTGGGTAAGGGAACATTGGAAAGGGAACTACTGCCCTGCCACTAACGTGGCAGGACTAGGAAGTTAGTAGGGGACATATGGGTTAGTAACTGAGGGGAGGATAAAGTTATTCATTTACAAACGCAGTCAGTCGCGGGTTTGATGCGAGATATTTGTCTAGGCGGAATTTAAATGAATCAACGGTGCTGCAGTCTATAACGTCTCGGGGAAGCCCATTCCACAAGTTGACAACTCGATTGAAGAAGAAATTCTTAGATTCGTGCGAGTTAAAAGATTTACCAATAATTTTGCAACCGTTTCCCCGCGTGTAATTAGATTGGTCGATAGTGAAGTACTTACTACAGTTCATATTGTCGATGCCTTTGATGATTTTGAACACTTGAATTAAGTCGCCTCTTAATCTGCGCTGGGTTAAAGGAAATAGATTTAATTCTCTAAGACGCTCTTCGTATGGTTTGTTCTTTAGGCTAGGTATCATTTTGGTAACTCTACGTTGAACTCGTTCTAGCTTGTTTATATCTTTTTGGTAATAAGGGCACCAGGATTGAACGCAGTATTCCAGAAGAGGGCGGACTAAGGAATTGTAAAAGGTTAGGATAACTTCTTTGGATTTATGCTCAAATGACCTTCCTATAAAGCCAATTATTTTGTTTGCCTTCTTAACAACTTCTGAACATTGTTGACTCGGTTTTAGGTTACTCGATATTGTTACTCCCAGATCAGTTTCTCTGTTTACATTCTTAAGCTGAGTGCCATTCATCGAATAGTTTGCTTTCTCATTTAGGTATCCGACATGTAGTACTTTACATTTATCCGCATTGAAACTCATTTGCCAAATTTGGGCCCAACATGACAATTTATCTAGATTGTGTTGCATATCGTCAACTTGTTCTTTTGAGAGTACGCTATTTGCAATTTTTGTATCGTCAGCAAATTTTGAGATTGTGCAGGTGAGACCCTCATCTATGTCGTTGATGTAAATTAGAAAGAGAATTGGTCCTAGTACCGATCCCTGGGGTACCCCGCTACTTACATTGGTCCATTTAGATGCCTTACCGTTTATGACTACCCTTTGCTTTCTGTTGCTGAGCCAATTTTCTATCCATTTCAACACACCGTCTTGTATTCCATGCGCTTTTAGTTTTAGCAGTAAACGTTTGTGGGGAACTTTGTCAAAGGCCTTTTGAAAATCAAGGTATATAATATCTACAGCTTTACTCTCATCGTAGAGGTTGAGGATATCGTGGAAGAAGTCTAAGAGGTTTGTTAAACAGGAACGTTTTTTACGAAAGCCGTGTTGAGTATCTTTAAGTATGTTATTTTCCTCTAAGTGATTTACGAGTCTGTCTCGTATGACCGTTTCTAGCATTTTACATACAACTGAGGTTAAGCTAATTGGACGATAGTTACTGGGTAGGGATTTGCTGCCTTTTTTGAATATCGGTGTTACGTTGGCTAGCTTCCACTGATCAGGCATAGTTCCAGACTGCAAGGATTTATTGAATAGTAATGTCAGTGGTTTGGAGAGCTCATTCTTAGCTTCCTTTAGAACTCTAGGCGAGATTGTATCAGGTCCTGGCGTTTTATTTACCTTGAGTTTATCTAAACAATTCAATACTTCTCTCTCTGTAACGGTGATATTGCTTAGAACATCTGAATTATCAATCTGAATCGGCGATGGTGTAGGGATATCACTGAGGTCTTCTGTTGTAAAAACTGATGCAAAGAAGGTATTGAGGGCATTACTCATTTGTACTTCGTCTTTGGTGTATTCTCCTTTTTCATCGACTAACGGTCCAACAGTTGAAGTAACTACTTTTTTCTTTCTGATATAACTATAGAATTCTTTCGGGTTTGTTTTACTTTGATTCGCAATATGTAACTCTAAGGTCTTTTTACTTTGCTTAATTAACTTTTTGGCTTTGCGTCGTAGCTCTACAAATTTCACCCGTTCTTCGTCATTTTGTGAGGATTTTAATCTATCATTAGCAAATTTTTTAGCAAGCAGGCAGTTTGAAATATCTTTATTCCACCATTTGGGCTTATTATTATGGCCTGGACGCCGTATTTTCGATGGTATGCAGTCTTGCACTGCTTTTAGGTAAGTGGTTTCGAATAACTTCCAAGATGTATTTATGTCGTTATTGTTAATTAAAAAGCTCCAGTCAGTTTCTTTAAACATAGCTCTAAGTTTATGGAAGTTTGCTTTCTTGAAATTAGGGACTTTTTCGATGCTACTATTTGGTTCGTTACTAGTAAACTTTAAAGTGAAAGTTATCGTACGATGGTCGCTGTTACTGAATTCATCACCAACATTCAAATTCTCTATCAATTCTTCTTTTGTTGCAAGTACAATGTCAAGAACGTTATTACCACGGGTCGGCATTCGAACAAATTGATAAAGCGAACTCTCTTGCAAGTTCGTATACAAGTCATGTCCGGAGTGTGAAGTAAGAGTATCGCCCCACTTGGTCACAGGTAAATTAAAGTCGCCAAAAATTACGGTATCTTGTGAGTTACTTACATCTGCAATTTGTTCGTAAATTTCTCGGTCAGTTTGCACTGATTGAGCTGGAGGTCTGTATATTAACGCAAGTATTATTTTTGTACCTTTATTATTCTTTATTAGCACAAAAGATGTGTCGACGTTCACAATTTGAGGTTTTGACACGAGGGTCGGGTTAAGACTTTCTTTGATATAAAATAAAACGCCACCTCCATTTTTATTTATTCGGCTGTTCTCAAACATTACATAACCGGGAAGTGAATACTCTGCTAAAAAGTCTCTATCTTGTGTATTGAGCCAAGATTCTGTTATGCCAATCACATCATAATTTTCTGTAAACACTAGTTCCTCTAAATCTGAAAATTTATTGCGTATGCTACGAGCGTTTGCATAGAAAACATTCAAAGTTTTTGGATTTGGGATTCAAGGAACGGTCTTTATTCAAATTATTGGTTCTGGTCGGATCTACATTTACATTCATGGCTGTCCTCGGTCCTCGGTCGTTATCCCTGACGGTTTTGAATTTGGGTCGTGTTGGTGGAGCTTTATCCAAATTCGCGGTTCTTGACGGATTAGTATTTAATTCCTTTGTAGATTGCCGTCCTCGCTGTCTTCGGTCCTCCTTCCTGGTTGTCCTGTGCTGAGTCGATTTCTTCTCCGAAAATCCTTCACCGCATCGTTGAGAAGACGCCCAAAACGCGCTGCTCCCACCTGGTTCAGATGAACTCCATCGTCCGAAAACAAATGGTCATCGTAGTAGAAATTGTCCCAGGTGTCGACGAATCCCACGTTCTCCTTCCTGCAGAGGTTTGCTAGACAACGATTTGTGCTGGTGGCTATGTTGTAAAATCGGCTCTCTACACCGAGCCGGGGGACGATTCCTGAGACGATGATCCTTGATGACTTCTCCTTAAACGACTTGATCAGCTGCTGGTACTTTAAAAGCAAATCTTCCGACCGGGTTCGCTGTACATCGTTGGATCCAACGTGGATGACGTACATTGTATTAGCTGGGGCCAGCTTTGATACTTCGTCAACTGCTGCAACTACGTCATCCACACCACCACCAGGGATACAAAAACGCTTCCTGGTCTTAGGTGCCCTGGCGCAAAATTCTGTGAGCTGACCACGTATCATCGAGTCTCCCACGAGCCGGACTTCTTCTATTTCCTCTTCGTCATCTGAGTCTGCGAGTATCTGGAAACGGTTTTGACACTCGGTAATCGGTATGTGTTTCCTGGTCTTGGGGCAAACGTTGTTCCTCACGACACGGAAGTTGTCTTGAGGGGGAAGAGAGTCGCTATTTGTATCTTGAGTATCGGAAACATCAGCTGAAATGGATACTGTAGGCGTTGAATTGTTGGCAGTTGACGTTGGGGCGTTGGTGGCTGCTGGAGTTGCGGTGACAATTGAAGTTTGTGGCACTCCAACGTTGAGTGTTACAAACTCTTGGAGTGATTCCAGCTTCATGGTGAGGACGTTGATCTTGTTGTAGGCTTCATCTAATTTCACTGTAAAATTCTCTCGTTGCTGGCAGAGCCGGCAGACTTGAAGATCGATAGTAGCAAACATGGACTCACCAAACCTACCGGCGCAGTTCGCACAAGCGCGAGGCATGGTGACAGTCACTTTCTTCAGATCACTTCACTCACTTAAAAAACAATTCACTCACTTTACAACACTTCACTCACTTTAAAAACACTTCAATCACTTCAACCGAAAACAAATATGCTGAAATACGCAGAAATAGGTTATCAGGGGTGATAGCCTAACCGAAAACAAAAATGTTGAGATACGCAGAATTAGGCTTCCAGGGGCGATAGCCTAACCAAAAGTTTTTTTTTTTAAATTGAAATACGCAATAATAGGCTACCAGCGTTGAATAGCCTAACCGAATATAATAAAATTGAAATTCGCAGAAATAGGCTACCAGGTGTGATAACCTAACCTTAAACAAATATATGTATAACAGAATATGTAACTAAATATACAATTCACCAAATAGAGATTATATAAAAATAAAGTGTGACTGCACACAAGGGGTTAATATACTGTGTCAACAGATGACCCTGGTGTCACTGTAGCCTAGTAAAGCAGTAGCCTACTCTTTTTAGATAAAAAAGTGTATCAGTCAAAGGTTATTACAAGATCGTGCAAGCAACAACTAAAATTACAAGATATATATAGCTACAGTAGGATACTAAATACAATATCTACAAGAGTTAATAATAAAACAGATTGGCTGGCTATAGGCTAGGCTAGGTTTGGGTTAGGGTAAAAGCTTGGCAGGTTGGGTTAGGCTAGGTTAGTTTGTACAAATACCACCCTTAGCTTAAAGTAAAATCAGTCTGAGGAGAAAAAGTCAAGAATATATCTAGGGGGATAAGATAAATGAATGCACTTAAATTTGGTACAAAATTTGCTGGAATTTAATATGTATAATCCCCCAAAAAGGTTTGTTTACAAAATGGTGTCGGCGTTAGTCCCTGTAGGCGGTTAGTTAGTAAACAATATTGTTTATTAGCAAATTAATATGCAAAGCTTTACTTACATACAAGGCAGTTAAATAGATACTTACTACAGTAGGTAATGGGTAAAATTAGGGGCTACGATTTTATATAAAATAGTAATAAGAGAGCGTTTGTTTACAAAGCAAAACAAAACAATAGATGGCGCTAGTGGCGCCCTGTCCGAGCAGGAGTCTTGTGATAAACACAAAGTTTATCAGTCAATACACAGCGAAATATCGTGCAGTGTTACTTACTAAGCTACAGGATGGTTAAACGTGCTCTTAACCACCTTTCATGCACAAGAATGAAGAGGATGAGTAGTTAATACTCAAATTATGATCGATATCGTGAGAGCGTTGACAGAGCGTCTGCAGCGTCTGGCGGTAGCACGGGGACGATAGTATGCAGTAGCACCTGTGTACCAGGCTGGATAAATCCGACAAACCGAGTTGGAGACCTTTTGCCCCATTTTGTTGTCTTAAAACCATTCGTGCTATTTATATATGGATTTTATCCTGGTGAATAAAAGCGAGCCTGCAAAGGAGGTACCGGCCTTTGGCCTAGACATTTTTTTCTACCGAAAAATGTGCACATTTATCTAGAAGAAAGGTCTTGTGGGTATTTTATAAGTTTGATGGAGGTCTAGGGAGCATAATAATATATAATTATTCCTGAAACAATTTTCCAAAATAATAGCCTTATTTTTTTATTTTTTTTTGTTTACTCTGGTGTAATATAACACCTAATGAACAGTATTATTATTATCTATGCTATGAATGTTAAAATCTCTCTCTCTCTCTCTTGAGTAATAACCTAACATATAAAAAGCTTTGATTTTACTGAAAATGGAATTTTAAGGAATGCTATGTTATATGAACTATTGGAATTTACCTAAGCATTCTTTACATTTAATTTTAGATTTCGATATTTTCATATTTCAATCTATAACAAAATAGATAGATTAACATGAATACATGTGCACATAAAAGACACGCAAACATGATGCATGGATGTTTTGACTCTAAACCGAGGAGTGTAAAACATGGATTGCAATATTTATAGATGTGTCCATTAATATGATTAGGATGATGAGCTCATTAATGTTATATATGCCGTTTATCTGTGGGGCATGTGTGTGCATGTCATGAACAATTATGAACATTTGAATATATAATATAATGTAAGTACAATTAATAATGATATGCATAGTATGTAGAGTATTGCGGAACCAATACACCTGTACAGGGTATACGCATATTTAGTTACTTGATTGATAAAACGACACACACACACACACACACACACACACATATACATATTATATATACTGTACATACAGTATACAGGTATATATATATATATATATATATATATATATATATATATATATATATATATATATATATATATAGATAGATATATATATACAGAGAGAGGGAGAGAGAGTGTGTGTAGAGAGTATGTGTGTATGATGTACATCTTCACGAACGTGTGTATATATGAGTGTACATGTAGTTTGTGTGTGTGTGCGTGTGTGTGTGTATGCAGGTGTGTGTACATATATATGTGTGGGTGTTTGTAAGTGGGTGTGCGTGTGCGTGTGTGTGTGTTTGTGTATGCTACAGGTTTTATCAGTGCGTCATTCCTGCTCTGATATCCTCTTTAAGTGGTGGCCGGCAGCCTCCATAAATCATCGGGTGTGGCAGTGTGTACCCCACCACCACACCCTTCCTGTACCCACCCCTGGCATACCTTGTACACCGCCACCACACCCTTCCTGTACCCACCCCTGGCACACCTTGTATACCACCACCACACCCTTCCTGTACCCACCCCTGGCACACCTTGTACACCACCACCACACCCTTCCTGTACCCACCCCTGGCACACCTTGTAACCCACCACCACACCCTTCCTGTACCCACCCCTGGCACACCTTGTACACCACCACCACACCCTTCCTGTACCCACCCCTGACTCACCTTACTCTGCACCGTGTTACTCTACCCTGTTATGTCATTTGCCCTGCCACATCTTGCTTTGTCCCGTGCTACTCGTCCCTGTACTACCATGTCCCCTGCTATACCTTGCCCCATCTCGTATATAGTCATATCCTGCATTTCCCTACCCCTGCCACATCTTGCTCTGCTCTTTCATATCCAATCCTGTACTGCCTCGCCCCTGTCACACCCTAACTCGTACTATCATATTACTTGCCACAATTTACCCTGCTTCGTGCTACCTTGTCCTGTACTGTAATGATCCCTGCTACACCTTGCCCTGCCCCGTACTATCCTAGCCTGCACTGCCCAGCCCCTGACGCATCTTGCTCTGTACTGTAAAACCCTGTCCTCCCATGTTTAGTCCTCCATACCCCCAACTTCTTGCCCCGCTCCATCTTACCCCACCTGACTGTATTATCCCGCTTCACCTTATTCTGATTGCTTGATACTAACCTACCTTGCACGCTCACACCTACCTTACTTTGACCTGCCCCGTTCTACAGTGCATACATCGACCCACCCCGTTTATTTTATCCCGCTCCGTCCTTTCCATTCCATCTTGCATTGCCCTGCCTCATACTGTTCTAT
Source organism: Paralithodes platypus (assembly GCA_032716605.1). NCBI lineage: Eukaryota > Metazoa > Arthropoda > Malacostraca > Decapoda > Lithodidae > Paralithodes > Paralithodes platypus. Next base: position 21,278,975 of record CM064516.1, on the reverse strand, counting down.
ATTGTATTATTTCGTCCTGTTACCCTACACCCTGCTTTGCCCCACCCATGTACTGTACATGCCTACTTTGCACTGTAATATCCCTACTAAAACTTGGCGTATCTACTCTACTAGGCTACTACCTACCTTAAATCATCCCACCTCACCTTGTTTTCCCCACCCCATGTATCACCCTACCTTACCCAGCTTCCCTTATCCCTGCCACTTCTTGGGCCTCCCATACTACTGCAACCTGAAGTGTTCCAATCGAGGTACACTTTGCCATGTCTCCTACTTCTTTACTCTGCCTGGACAACCCTACCCAAACATTACCCTGTTCCAAATACAGTAGGTATGCCAGAAATCATGAACCCTAACCTCTATAACTCAAAAAGGGCTAGCGCAAATGTGCTGTACATTTCCACACCTATTCCCTGGCTGACCCTTCCCAAATGGTAGAAATAACAGCTCGATTATGCTAGTCGTTTGCGACTTATAGAGGTGAATGTTCAAGAGTCTCGGTTTAGTTATTTGAAACAGAGTGTAGCCCTGCCTCGTATTGCACTATCTTGCACTGCCTTACTCATGTTTCACCTTAAACCATTCCCAACTACCCTACCTGTACTCTCTCATTGATTTAGATTTGAAGACATCATACTGCCCTACTATGATCCACAGATGAATATACCGTAATTAAGTGCAAACAAGTTTTGACAATTTGTATGTATGGTCAAAACACTTAATGCATTCATCCTAGCCGATCCTAACGTGACATAGTCTCAGTTACTCCCATCTACGTCATATATGTACCAGCTTTAAAATATAATACATTAAATAACACATGAACAGCAATTGAGTAGATGAAAAAGATACACCTAGAATATTGAGAGAAGATGAAGGGTTGAATTGTGTATTGTTGAAGAATAATTGATAGTCTAGCGGAAGTTTTCTTACACGCCACCATTATTTTGATGCAGTTGTGCATTGTTAAAAACATCAAAAGCTTGTCCATGTTAGGGAGTAATTTTTACCCATGACCATATACAGTAATAACTATATGCTTTGCTTTTCCATGATATTTACCATTTTGTCCTACACTATTGCAAACCAATATAGTATGCCTCATTCTACAGTAAACTAATCAAATACAAGCATCCTTGCTCCGTTTCATCATGACCTACCCTACCTTGCCTAATATTTATGGTCTCAACCCACCATGCAGCTACCTGCCATTGTTCCACTTCCTAGTTCACCATCTTTACCCTGCACTTTGCTGGGGGCATGAATCGCAGGGTATTCTCTCTCTCTCTCTCTCTCTCTCTCTCTCTCTCTCTCTCTCTCTCTCTCTCTCTCTCTCTCTCTCTCTCTCTCTCTCTCTCTCTCTATATATATATATATATATATATATGTGTGTGTGTGTGTGTGTGTGTGTGTGTGTGTGTGTGTATACATGCGGTGGTGTGCTTAAAGGTACACCATTCACAAAATATGTAGGTTTGCAGGTACATGAGGTTTAGGGCGACAGTTTAAGTGTACACACCTCTTTAAAATACGTTGAAATGGAGTGTTTTCGGTTAGGTTAGGTAAGTTAGGTTAGGTTAGGTAGGTTAGGTTAGGTTAAGTTTTATCTAGATAGTTTTATTTAGGTTTAAAAATCGAAAAATGTATTCTTAAGCGTGCAAAAATAACGTGTGTACCGATAAACACACCACCGCTTGGGTGTGTGTGTGTGTGTGTGTGTGTGTGTGTGTGTGTGTGTGTGTTACATATATCGAGAATGAATGAATTAATGTTAAAAAAACTTGGCCAATCTCTTAATTTAGTCTGAAAAAATTACCTCAAATTTTGCTTGACATAGGATCTCCTTAACGAAAGCTGAACACATGCTGGTTATCTGTAGCAGTGTTATAGGTAGCGCCAACGAACTTGACAAATATCTCGACCCTTTAGCTTCTTATAACTCAGTATGAATAAAAGTAATCGGGATGGAATTCCTCTCATTTGGGAAGAGTCCACCAGATAATAGGTGTGAATATTTACAGCCAGTTTGCTCTAGTCCATTTTGAGTTACGAAGAGGTCAGGGATCGAAATTTGTGTCAAGTTCGTTGGCGCTACCTATAGCACAACACATGGTTTACATCCACTTTCGTATGCGTCCCTTCGCCTCTATTATACTTAGTCGTGTTTGCACTAATCTATAATTGTTCCTGTTCTATACCCATCTCCCTGATCAGGACTCACCCAACTTTGCTATGTCTTACTTCACTCTCTCTCTCTGTCCCATCTTTCTGTATAATATATCTACTGTACGGTGGCGCTTATAAGTCATGTCTCAGTTTTCATTATGTTTGGCTCGATTTGTGCTGTATTAATGTCTGTCAGATGTTTAATATGGTGTGTAAGTGTTATAAAATGTTTGTATATCTCACTCGAATCGAAGAAATCATGTTTAGATAATTATGGCTAATACCAATTATTGATCAACATATACTTTGTGCCGAGATATCACTTATTTGGCCGACTGTACCAGCATTATAGAGTTCCTTACTAAACTGAAAGAGAGCATTCCAACAGCTTCCTCTATCTACAACACCCCTGCTCTGCTATCTACACTTTCCCAGCCGTATGGTCCTATAGTCTATTCGCTGTAAGTAGGCGAGAAATCATGACCTCTATCCTCTGTAACTCAAAAACGACTAGAGTAATCGAAGTAATATTTCTACCATTTGGGAAGATTCAGCCAGGGAATAGGTGTGACAAATTACAGCCCATTTGCTCTAGCCCCTTTTGAGTTACAGAGGATAGAGGTAATGATTTATCGCCTACTTACAGCGAATAGACTATAGTGTACTGTCTGATGGCGTAATGGGATTCCAAATGTATGAGTGAAATTGGTGAATCAAACTTCTCCTTTCTCTTCCCCTAGGTGGCGGAAAAACGCATGGGTGAGGTGTCCGAGCCCCCAGTGTCCCCCCTGGTGGGCGTGTTCCTGGGGTTGGTGGGGGGCTTCGTGCTACTGTTAATGGCTGCCGTTATGCTCTCCAGGGCCAGGTCCAACAGGTGGGTACCAAACAAAACAAACAAACAACAAACAAACAAACAAACCAAACAAAAACAAAAACAAACAAAATACCAGGATCTACAAGGGACCCACCATGCTCATAGTAAACCAATGTTAAGGGGAGATGGGGCGTTTTTCTGGTCCCCTTTCTTTCTCGTGCTTAGCCCCATCTTTTTAGATTATAAAACGTTCGGCCCATTAGTTTGACGATTTTAATACCTTTCGCTCCATTTCGTTGTCAATTTTAAGACCTTTCGTGTAATTTAGGTGTCGATTCTTTCCTGGCGAGCGTTAGAGAGCCTGAAATTTTAAGAGAAACTGGCCTTCGGCTGGAAAATTTTTCTACCGAAAAATGTACAAATTTACCTTGAAGGGGGATCTAGGGAGTGTTTTTCTAAGTTTGATGGAGGTCTAGCGAGGAAACTAAGAAATAAAGGAATACATGTGGAGAGTGAGCAGAGCGAGTTCTTCGACCTGAATGTTGGTTTGAAACAGGGGTGTGTGATGTCCCTGTGGTTGTTTACTGTATATATGGATGGAGTCATGAAAGAAATACTATCAAGAGCAGTGGATGTTGGTGTATCGCTGAAAAGGGAGGGAAATGAGTGAAAGCTGCCTATATTGCTGTTTGCGGATGATACAGTTCTGATGAGCGATAATGAATGGGAGTTGCAGGGTCTGGTAAATGAGTTTGGAACAGTATTCGTTCGTTCATAGCACTGGAGAGGAGATTTTATTCAACCATTCAACTCCGGCGGGGTTCAGTTGTATTGCTACCCTCATATGGCCCTATATATTTATTTGGTTGTACTGTTACTCAATAACTGTAGTAATTTGGACATACCTTGATAGCATATCTTAGGCTTCGAAGTCCTATATTTATAAACTGTCCAAGTAATGTGCTATCCTTCTGAAACACTAAGTATATATACAACACAAATACGCATATACATACTGCATACATACACACAACACTATTCACACACATAGTCCCCTCCCCTCACAAACACACACAGCAGCATATGACCCACTACCCAATACATGCAACACCACAACTCTCATCATAATGTATAGTGGGAGCAAAGTTTGACACAGGGGATTGTAGCTGGATCAGTATCATGACTTGGTGTATTATTTTGATTTACTCTATCAACGTTCCTTCTGCTCTTCCCATGTTTTATATTATTGGCAGCCAAGGCGTAGGTTCATCGGAAATAAGCCTCATGCATGTATTAAACCCCTTCTGTACCGGCGACGTCTTTTTAATTCTATTCTAGGTACATTTAAGTGATTCTGTGCAGTTTGAGAGGGATCTATGGTAGTATAAAGGGTTAAGTGAGATAGTTCGAAGTCGGTTACTTGCTCGATTTTTTGTTTAAACTGGATAAAGTCGTCTGATATTAGCCAGAATAAAGTTTAAACAACGTCGCCGGTACAGGAGGGGTTAACAGTACACTGGTTCCTAGGTAGACTTATTTATTTTAAATAAAGGAGAGAATAATAATTGTATATGTTATGAGATAGTTCACACCATCAAAGCCCAAAGAGGATTCCTACTAAGCTCCTGAGTCTTGGTGGAGCAGGAGACTTGTGTTTGGGACCCTTCTCCGACAATGGTGATAATGGTGTTGAACTGAGTTAGTTGGCATTATCAGTGAACAACTTTAGGAGTCTAACACTGAGAGTTTCATAGGGTAATCATAGGGTATTTCGTTGATGGGTTGTAGGAGATTGGTCCAGGGTGAATAGCTTAGGCACTTCATGTGACCTACTACTTTCCTTATGCACTACATGTGACATACTGCTATGATGACACACTTCATGTGATGTCCCGCTATGATGATGTGCATTATGTGGCATCCAGCTGCTGCTGCTGCTGATGTTGTGTGCTTCTTGCATCACAGTGCTAATGCTATTGCTGGTGATAATGATGTGACAGACTTTGTCTTGTCGGCGGAGGCCCTACAATTCTGCAGTTTGTGTACAGGGTTCTGTTTCCGAGTATGCCTTTAGTAGTGGGAAAAACTTACCTGGTGCTTGATGTTTCGCCTGAACTACTCTTACGTTTTGGGATGGCATCGGCTGTGGAAGTTTTGAGTGGAAGAGGGGTCACCTGGAATGGCGACAATAAAACTTTGCCCTAGGCGACGTGAGTGAGGATCTTTTTGCAGTGAATAGTGTTGATGAGCTCTATTACCTGTGAAGATAACCAGTGCTGACGTCTGTGATCCCATTTTCTTTAGGTGTACCGATTCTAAGGTATTCTTTGATGTGAATTGTTGGTGAGATTCTCCTAAGTCCACGTACTATGAACGAATATCTCAATCCTACAGCAAAAAGGAAACTAGCCAACCAAAATGTTCATATTTTCTTCGTGCCTGGTCGATACTTGGTTGGGGCAACCAAAACAAAGTATTTCTGTGTATGAAAACCTTGATACTGATATGCGTTAGTGGTTAATCAGACAGATATTTGTACACAGCCCCTGAGTATACCATTTTATTTACAGATGTCGGTGTTGGAGTCACCGTGGTGGAGAGGCGACCAGAGCAGATTCCCCAACCACAATCACCACCACTACCACCGCCGCCACGACCACCACCGCCCCTACCACTACCTCCACCTCCACCCCCACCTCCACCCTGGCCCACCCAACCCGCCCGGTCACACTGGAAGAAGGCAGGGAGGCACCCGACGTCCTCAGAACTATTAATGGTGAGCTCTCCGACTATTATAAATTGTAGGCCCTAATTTCTTTGCCACTAATGTTCATATTTTCAGTACGATAATGTCTTTCTTCCTATTATTCTAACTACCATTAGATGAGTTAGAATAAGCCCTTTAACTTCATTCAATAGCTGGCAGGCTTTTGGTTCTTCAAATATCTTTGTGTGATTTTTCTTAGAATTGCTTGTGAATGTTATAAGAATATAGTTTAGCTTTGATATTATTATATATTCCTTAAAATATGAAATAAATATTTTTATTCCAGTTGAGGAAATTAATATGTAAATATATTACTCATTGAGTTATTTGCAAATTATATCATCATGGTATTCTGAAGGATAGGTAGCGCTCTCATGCGTAGACAAAATATAGTTACATGATATTCTAGCTTGCACAATCACGCACCATTTCACGTTAAACTAAATTCACATGCACACACTTTTCAGTTTATACTCATTGTGATGCATTTTTTATATACACAGCTTATAGTCACAAATACAAGTACAATACTCAAACCTTAGACATTTGTGAACAGTGAGACAAAAATAGAAACAGACAGACTAAGAATGAAGATTATAATGTAATATCGGACCATGCGTCTTTACATAACATTGATCTTATACACGTAGCTAAAGTAAATATCTAAGTTAATATAAAAACAAAGTATTATACTGATAGACAGATAGTAATACGAAAGAGTAAAAGTAGAACAAGCAATTTAAGAGCTAATCAGTTCAGATATGATAGCCTACATCACTAAGGTTGCAAGTATGTATTGTTGTATGTATTCACTTTCAACAGCACAGCGTTAAATAGAATGACCACATTGTTTTAAGTTAAGCATTTAGAACGTTATGTATTAAGTCATATTTAACATTATCAAGAGCATGCACGCGTTCTTTGTCATACTAAAATCTACAACAGAAAACAAAAATAAACTATTTACTATTATTTTACAATTGGTTTAATAAAGTTTCCAATATATCAAGAAAGGTGTGTAGTTAGAATATGTAACGCGTGTTTGAAAGAATTAAATGTCAAATAAAATACATAATTTCCACCTCTCCTCTCTGCCTCCCTGCACCAATCTCCTTCATCACCTCTCTACCTCTCTTCCCAATCCAATCTTCCTACCCTCTCAATATTGCCACACTTCATATTCCTTCCCTCGCCCCCCATTCTCCTCGATTACTATCCCATCCTGCCTCCTATAACACTTTCGATCCTCGACCCCTTATAATCACAACCCTTGTTCAAATATGCCCCACACTGCCATCCCCCTCCTTCCCCAAAACCATTATCCATTCTTATTCCCGAATCCACCCGTCTCTGCTCATTCATATCCATTTTAACCTTCCTCATTCGTCTTTTTCCTTGTCCATCCCTGCCCCTTTGCCCAACCTCTCGCCCCCCACTCAACAGCCGAATTACTGCAGTCTCAGATCTTCCCAGAGGTAATCTCAGCCAGAGTCCCGCCGCCCCCATATACACGTACTCAGGTGGGTCCCGAAAGGTAGTCTCCCTCCCTCTCCCTCCCCTGGCCATGTTCCTTCAAAGCAGCGCCGGTTTTGTGACATGCCCAACCTTTGCTGTACCATCTCCACCCACAACCTCTCCTATTTCGGCATGCCCTTACTGATATGTCATATACAGTATAAATAACGAGCTCCTGTTGTCCTCTCCCCGTCACCACCGCTATCGTCACCTCCATTGTATTCCTTTGTCATTGGTTTATCCTCCAGTAACCTATTCCCTTCCTTATGTTCTTCCTCTGCTCCTATGAGGCCCTGGTACATCTGTCCTCTTTGATGTTTCCCGTCCTTAGTTGTATTATTTTGTTGCTGAGCCGAGTCACTGCCAGACTTATACTCTACACCCCTACGCCTCCGTACTCCCACATATCTCCCATGAAGTGACGATTTTTTTATTTTTTATTATGCAGTACCCCTCACACTCTTAATGACGCTACTTCCGCCTGTTATGTCGCATCACGGTCAATAATTTCCCAAGCTGTGTTTCCCTTCATTTCTCCTCTACCATGCCCCTTTCCCAGTGTTATACGGCATGCTATTCCCCTCCTGCACCCATTTGGAGGCATACTGCAGTTAAATACCGTATTATTGAATACGGGTTTTGAACATTATTTGGTACGATCTTATACGGTTGAATTTACGGATAATTTTGTTCTACAGTGCATGCAGTATTCGTAATTTGGTACACCTCTGTTTCACCGTTCTTCCTCTATGATATGTTACTTCGTTAACATTTGATATGCTATTCGTCTTTGTCACATCCATTGCCTTTAATAGTAAAATATTGGTAATGTAGTTTGTGCCTCTCATTCGTCATCCCTGTCTCTGGCTGTACTCATTATTTATGTTCGTGTATAAAGTTTCTTTAAGGGGGTTCACCGGCTTTTTTTTTATCTTTCTCTCCTTTTCTCTCTTTCCCTGGCATGTATTCATTCGGCTTCATTCAGCCAAATGTGTTAAGACGTTTATCCCCATCCAGGTGTCGATTTCTTCCTGGCGAGCGATAGCGAGCCAGCATTGTATGGAGAAATCCGGCTTCGCCGGAGAAATTTTTCTATCGAAAAATGTACAAATTTATCTTGCTGTCAAAACAAAAATATATATATGCTGACTCGGTCCCGCTCGCCAGGAAAATATTGACACCTGGATGGGGATAAACGTCTTAAAACAGTAGGCTGAATGGGGCCGAATGGATACAACTCAGAGAGAGAGGAAACACCGAGGTGGCCCCCCTTAAAGCCTAACGTGTTCTTCTCTTCTCTTCTGATTATGTATTTTTTCTCAGATTTTGTCATATGATTAAACAGATCTGCATCTCATACTAAGCTCTATAATACATTTGCTTGTATGTGAATGACTTAAAGTAAGATTTAAAGAGTAATAGGTAACCAGGAATTCGAGAGCACATTGATTTATTTGCACACCTGAGTAGCCTTAATGAGGAGTGTGTTTATGTTAGTGTCAATGTTGATATAATTGTTATTCATATAATATTAATAATCGAGCTGCTATCATTAGTCATATATTGGAAATATTACTAATTCTCAAAGGTATTTTAATTATCTTTGACCCATGCATATCGAAAAGTGCGACTACTATTCGATGTCAAAACAAAAGTAAACAAAAGAAGAAGAGTTACAATTTGAGGATATACAAGCCGACTGTAGGATTGTTCTTGCCTGAATCTTGAAGTATTATCATAATTGTCATGTTCTTTGCCACAAAAATGTATTATAAATGCATTATATCCATTCAGAACTAATATATATTATTTTTTATGTTATGCAAATACGGTATACATTAATATTACTAAATTAGTTATATGCTGGAGTGCTGCACTACTGGCCTGGGTTCGAACCCTGGCTGGGGCATGACACAAAATATTAATATATGTAATAATTAATTATACCATATAGTTATTTTGGTGAGCGTGATGCATGTTTGGCTAGAATACTAGCGTGCAACTTGAAAATAATATTCCACAATTAATTAAAATTATAGCGATATGCATATTGTATATCATTGTATTTAAATACAAATTACACTCCCGAGCGAGAGAGAGAGAGAGAGAGAGAGAGAGAGAGAGAGAGAGAGAGAGAGAGAGAGAGAGTGAGAAAGAGAGAGAAAAATCCCATTCTTTCTACCATAAGGGCCAAATTTCCACTTAATTAGGTAACAAAATGAGCGGAACAGCCTTCCTGCTTTTCATCAACATACCAACAGCGTATATTCGGTTCATATGACAGGGGAAAGTGTACAACAACAAAATTACAATATTCACATTCTCTCTATCTCAATCTATATCTTGTTGTTTCTTTCAAGCTTGTACTGTTTGTTTAGCTTTTATCTATTCCTGGAATATTTGTGGATCTGCCCTTTTCGTCAACAACATTTCTGAAGCTGCGCCATCAAACCTTACACCATAAATAAATTTTGTTAGGAGAAAGGGTTGATTATTCCACTAGTAAATAGCCATACTTTTCTCCTTTTCATTCATGGTTGACTTGTTTTACTGCAATTGTCTGCGTTATTTCCGATTGATCGGCAATTTTATCGTGTAGTATGTGGGACTTTTAGTTAAATAATTCGTAGACAATTTTCAAATTCATATACTGCCGACTCCATACTTACTTGCACCACCTTGCATTTTGATATTTACTAATCTGAGTGACTAAAACAAGGCCTTGTCAGACCTTCAAGCTAAATTAAAGTCCTCAGATATGTGCATTAATTGGGATTTTACTAAATAACAAGCATGCTTTCCATCACCCATGAAAAGCTGGACACCTGAATGGGGTGAAGTGTAATATAATCGCCAAATATATGAGGTGAAACTTCTTGAAATCGCTAAATTATTGGAGTTAAACAGAGAGGGTCCAAAAAGATCCGCCTCGCACCAAATGAGGTTAATATTACCAACATAAGTTTGCATGTGTTTGCATGGCATGTCCATAATTATATATTACCTACAGTAAATGCTTCTGCAGAATTATATTAACTAACAGGACCATTAGTTTGTACAATTTTGCATATCTACATCCAGCAACGCATCCGTAACTAGTACTGTACACTCTAGAATATCAATCGTGGAATACGTTTTTCGAAGCTATCCCGAATTGAGTCGAATCACCTCACTGATCCATCATCCAATATTTACATTTCGGTGGTTCGCATTGTTGTTCGAGGGTTCATATTGGGCGACGATTTATGTCTTGGAGTGTACATACTTACTGTGCATAATTTGCATAAAGAACTATAAAAAAAAAAAAAAAAAAATCCCTACTAGGTGGTTTGTTGAGGGTAAGGTAAGGCTACAACAGAGAGCATGGAGGTGGTTCAAGTATTGTTAGTGAAGGGGGATCTGAGGTATGCTAGCTATTTTTTCTTTAATAAATAGATACAAAAAAAAATATATATATAGGCCTTTATATATATATATATATATATATATATATATATATATATATATATATATATATATATATATATATATATATATATATACTGTATGTATACAAATGTGACCGAAGCTATTACTTAAATAATTTTGCATGATAACGTCTAATAAGGTCGGAGTGAATTACATATTGTCCTTGTGCCCCCAGCCTCCAACCCTGAGAGACCCCCGGCCGCCGCCTCTAGTAGCAACCACCACCACCACCACCACGGTTCCCATCGGGGCGGGCAGAACGCTCCACCAACGGCAACCCAGTCCCATCCACCACCTCCCACACCACGAGAGCTTTGTGTAGGACCCTCCCCCACGCCCACCACATCACCCGTCACCCCGCTACTAACACCCACCAACACCCCATCATCCGGCTCTAAACCAACCGTCAGCCCTTTATCACCACCATCACCTGTTACGCCCACATCTGCTTCTAAACCGCCCGTCAATCTGTTTCTACCACCCAACACGCCCACGCCTGCTGCTAAACCGGCCGTCAGCTCTCAACCACCACCCATCACGCCAACACATGAAACAAAACTCATTCTTGTTAATGGACATTTTCAAAGTAGGATGGTCAACTAACCTGGGTGAGGTGTAAATTGGACGATTTATGTGCCACACCCAAGACGTATGTACAATCGTGGCCATGAATGTTTGTTATTATATAATCCACTTATTTCCAAACTACAGCCAGTGAGACTGAAAATACACATTTCCCTGACGTACCTTATCCTAAGTGGTGTACTTCAGTTTGCTTAAGGGGTCTAGGGTTGCTATATTTCTTTATATATTTTATTTATAAAGATTTTAGTTTCCTCCCTCGACCTCCATCAAATATACAAACACCTCCCAAAGATCACCCTTCGAGATGAATTTGTACAATTTTCGGTAGAGAAATGTCCCAGCCAAAGACCGATTCCTCCAAAAGTTACAGGCTCGCTATCGTTCGCCAGGAACAAAATCGACACTGAAATGGCACGAAAAGTCTCAAAATTTACAAAGACATGAGGTGAAAGATCTTAAAATCGTCAAACGGATGGGGGGCAACGTCTTAAGATCTTCATAACGATGGTGATAACCATAGAGGAAATAAAAACACATATCCCCTCCCCACCACACACAAAGACAAACACAAAAAGATCTGAGATAGCCCACGAAAAGTGCACTTTACAAAATGGATGCTGAATTGCAACAAAAAGGATTCACGTTATAAGTGTTTGAATCTTTGATGTGTTATAATATGCGAGTCGTTTTTATTACAATCAAGCGTTCACGTATTTACAGGGTAGGACCTACACTGCTAAAATGTGAACACCTAATTGTAACAAAAGTTAAACACATTAATTTTCTTCGGATTCTCTATTCAAATTAGAACACATAAACGATACAAATGGTGTTTATGTGTACTTCTTTTCTTACAGTTAAGTGTTCATTTTACAGTATAGACTTTGGATTGACCTTTCTCAATCTAATGTCCACTACATTTTTTCCAATTCTCAACTGATAGATGCGGGGCGTGAACCTGGTCCCCATAAACCAGCTGCATTAAGATAATACAAAGTGCTGAGTGTATAATCAGACTGGGAGTTCAGCACCAGCCAAATGATGAAAACAGAAACGAAAATTAGCATTGTCTATTGGACCCCAGTTGGACATTCTTCACGGTTTAATAAGTTTACCAAAATGCTGCATCGGTGTAAGTTATTTTTGTCTCCAAGATATTGTACATATATTCTTGGCCATGATTGTACTATTGCTTATTTTTATTTTGTTTTGTTCCTTAGACCTCCATCAAGCATTAACAAATAGCCACAAGATCCCGGCCGAAGGCCAGTCCCTCCTAAATTACAGGCTCACTATTGCTCGCTCGGACTTATAATGGCCAAGCAAATGGGATGGATGCCTTAAATTTCAAAACTAATAAGGCTAAGCATAAGGGTGGAAGAGGTCCAGACACCCCCCCCCCCCCCCCCCCCCCCATCCTTAATCAGAATCTGGTAGGCATTGGTCAAATGGACCGTTGGTAAGGTATATTGCATCTATGTTCAGCCAGTAAACGTTAGACTAAATAATTATCTTGCTATTCAAATATTTTTGCGAATGGAAGTCAAGTACAAATCTACTAACTAACATGTGGGGCGTATTTACCTGAAATGTGGCTCAGTTCCCGCACCGATACAATAGTAATTCAGAACAGGCCTATAGTAATTCGATTTTTCTTTGATTAGATTATAATTTATTTATGCTACACATTTTATTTAGGACATACCCATATTCAATACCATGAACAAGCAGTTAGCTAAATAGATATGAAACTATTGTATATTTAGTAATTAAAATAAACACATTTATTACGTTAAACAAAAAAATTAGAACAAGTCCGTCTGTTGAGTGTGGATACAGTTATCGTCGAACTCACACCACCGCTAAATAAATGCCTTTCTAACCACCACAACAAACATAACAACGACAAATAGCTCATACCTATACGAGTATAAATAAATTAAAAAATACAACAAAATAATACGAAAATAAACATGTAAACATCATCTCTAGTACATTGAAAACATCTCGTATCTATGGTATATAATTTCCAACACTCTAATATATTCTTTGACTATGGTCTATTCGCTGTAAGTAGGCGAGAAATCATGACCTCTAACCTCTGTAACTCAAAAACGACTAGATTAATCGAGCAAATATTTCTACCATTTGGGAAGAGTCAGTCAAGGAATAGATGTGGAAATTTACAGCGAATTTGCTCTAGCCCATTTTTAGTTACAGAGGATAGAGGTCATGAATGCTCGCCTACTTACAGCGAATAGACTGTATTAGGCTTCCACAATTAGTTTCCATAAGTTCTTCGACTGCTACTTTCTCCTCAGTTACCACCTCACCACCAGAACCCATGATATCAGGCCAAAACTTCCCTTAAGGGGGGATGGACCGGTTTTCTGGACCACTTTCTCCCTCATTAGTTTTCAGATGTTAAGATGTTTGCCCGATTAGTTAGTCGATCTTAAGACCTTTTCGTCGTCAATATTTAGACCTTTCGTGCTATTTAGGTGTCGATTTTTTCCCTGGCGAACGATAGTGAGCCTGTAATGTTGGAAGAACCGGCCTTCGGCCGGGAAATTTTTCTACTGAAAAATTTACAAATCAATCGAGAATGGGGATCTAATGGATTTTTTTTTTTTAATTTGATGGAGGTCTAAGGAGCAAACTAGAAAAATAACAAATACATGAAAAAATCGCCCAAAAAGTGAACCATCCCCCCTTAAAAGTTCATATACAAATATGTTAATCATCAACCACCTCGACACACCGACTTTGTAAATGATTACAAACACAATTATCAAATCATCTACGCAAAATAATTAAATCACAATCATAAACTCTAATCACAACCACCCACCACAAACCATCATAATCATTCCTCATGGCACAAGAATGTGAACTAAAAATGCACATATAAATGTTTATTTAATCTAGTCTCATTAACTCCATTTACAAAAACCCAAATGAACGATGTCAAACCGATATATCATGAAAACTTACATGTATTTTTTTACAACTAAATAAACAACCGACTCATCGAAACAGAAAATATAACAGTGTAAACAGAAGCCTACGACTCCCACTATAACTACCGTAGTTGGAGGAGTCGGAATTCTGTACTCGGTGATGGATGTTTTTATCAAGTAGACGTTTGAAGGATGTATATTATGATGTGCTGTATATGGGACGCCCTCTATGGCCGTCCACCTCCCTAAAAGTGCTCACTAGTAGCTAGACGTGCGACTATCTCATTTAGTACGTATTGTCCTTTTATTCTGGTTGTCACTAGCATTATTTATTCAGCTTAGGAATAACCTGTGTATATTGAAATAGGTTGTCCCTGTTTGATTCCTAAAGGTACTACCAAAGCCGAATATCTTCGTCTATTGTCAGCCAGCATAACATGAAAAAGACACATCGTATTGAAGCGACTATAGTGGTGGCCCGAGTGTCTTTATTCAGTGTCACTCAAGGAGGAAGAACACGGTCACTTTTTCCGAAACTAGTGTTCGGCAACTCTGGTAGGAGAGCTTCTGGATTCCATTGTTATGTGAGTGGAGTCCGCTATGGTACTCTATCTTCAGTATAGTTGTTATTACCAAAGGAGCCTCACAATGTTGCCAGAATAAAGCTGTCGGATAAAGTGTTCGTGTGATTCCTGCTTATCATTAAATTTCGGAGGGAACACGTGTACTAGCAGACGGTAATCCTATTTTTTCTAACACTTGGTCTGTCGACCAAGGAGACTCATTTGGTGTTATTCGAACGAGATATAGCAAAATATACAAATCTGTCAATGTATGGTTCACATGAATTTTTAAATGTATGTCAATTTAAGTGTAATTTTATCGGAGACTATTTATTTATTGTGGTGTTGGGGATCCAGATGAGAAACACGAAGCGTGGCGCCTGAAGGGTCCCAATAGTCGTCTGGTCTCAGGCTGACTATTATCATGTGTTTCCGGTTTCCTTCATTACTTAGACCAGGAGACATTGTGAAACCCTCTAACAAGTACCTAGAGCACAGGAGAAAGTGACATGATAATGATAGCAATATCATGACTGACGCACGTTACTCAGTCTATTCTAGGGTCATGAGCATATTATATCCAGATATACTGTATCTCAGAGTTTGTCTTCTCCAAATAAGTCAATGAATCTGCCCGTGAAGTTTGTTTATTTACAGTATATCAACAGAACATTGATAATACGGCTTTCATATACAGACAACAAATAAAGCCTTCTGGAAACATTGACTTTAGAATGTTATGTCTACTTTTAAGCCAGCAGAAGAAAACTATTGAGAGTAATTGTGATAGACGTGCAGCAACAGTAGCTGCGATGTTTTTATGCCTGGAGTCAAAAGTACACAATCAGTCACTCCAATACACCGTTACCCAGATAATTCTAGGTTATTTTTCGCTAAAGATTGGGAACAACGACTGGTAGGCGGGGATGATGCAATGCCAGATAGAAATATGTTTTACTAGCCAATATTGTTTCGTAGTGCTTAGGATGTTAATTTGAATGCAAAATGAAGAGTCATAATATTTTCAAACGCGTTTTGGCGGAAGAAGGAAATGGATGCTATGTGCTGTATTGATTAGTTTGTTTATTTACTTTATAGGCTCCAATAGGTCCTCAGTCACTCCTCCTGGCAAGTCTAGTCTCATTTTCAGTAAACCAAAGAGTGGTAATTTACGCTACAGGAAATGAGCGGGCAACGCTGCCTAAGTAAATTGATTTCCCATGTTACTGTGTAGGACTGGATGTTTATATGTCATTTTTGTAAATTCCTATGATGTGATTGCAGCCAAAATAGCTATTATATGTATATTTTATATATTAAAGATAAATTTATTCTATGGTCTTTTATTAACATAATCGTCAGCCAGCATTGCTGAGTGGCAACATTTCCGACTCAGGAGTATGATGTTCAAGGATCGCTTTCCCATGAGTGCTCAAATGGATTATTGGTTAGAAGGCATGGATTTCTGCACTTCTCACTGTAATGACGGACATTAGAGGTGCGGTAAATTACTGTCGCATGGGCACAAGTCGAGTATAAACTCTAGCACTTGGTCAGCATGGGGCAAGATGATTACACTGGTTACAGACTACATTCACATCCACAGACATTCCAACAGTACAAGAACAATGTTACATGCACGTCACACACTATAAACAAGAATGGGTGGTTGGGCAAGCATTCCTCCACCGAAAACAAGCTAGAAAATTGACAAATTGCTTGGAAAATAAAGGCGATTAATTCGTAGTCAACCCCTTGATGATAAAAGTCGTCTGGCAGTATATAGAAAGATAGATATATGGTCGGCGAATTGTTCATTTAGATATTTTTGCATACAAAAGGTCTAGGTGATCGAATGTGAAGGAAAAACAGAAATATAGTAGTAATCAGCCCATGGAAGGTGGTCAATTATCCTCAAATGTGATGGTTGGATTTAAGGCGTTGTTTTTCTTTGAGTTTGGATTACCATAATCTAGCCATTGGCTATAAAGCATTAATCTATAAAACAATAAAAATACATTCAGACTCTTTTCTTGGTATTTGTTAAATTCTCTGCTTGATCTTGGAAAGTAATTGATTAGAGGAGTTAGAGGGTTGATGGATTCATAACGACTTGAAAATCATACAATGGTATAGAATTCATAGTGTGTCATTACGAAAATTAAAAGTAGAAAAATAAAATATGTAGCAATGATACAGGAGTACAAAATTCAAGATGACAATGTTGTTATGCGTACACGGTCAGGTACGATATATAAATGAAAACGCACTTTGAGGAGAGTATTATTCCTACTTTGCGCAATGTTAAGGGGACCCACCTCGTGTTTTGTCTCTCTCTCCCTCTCTCTCTGGGTTGAATTAATTCGGCCCCATTCAACTTACTGTTTTAAAACGTTTATTCCCATCCAGGTGTCGATTTTATTGGCGAGCGATAGTAAGCCAGCATATTTTTAAAAATGTTTTTGGCAGCAGGCTAAATTTGTAAATTTTTCAACAGAAAAAATGTCTCCGGGGAAGCCGGATTTCTCCATACAATGCTGGCTCGCTATCGCTCGCCAGGAAGAAATCGACACCTGGATGGGGATAAACGTCTTAAAACAGTTGGCTGAATGAGACCGAATGGATACAAGCCAGAGAAAATGAGAGAAAAAACAACAGGTAAACCCCCTTAACAGTGCCGAGCTAGGTCTGTTAATAATATACAGTATCTCCAACATACACACGTATATGTGGGCCAAGGATGGAATTACGTGCGACTATTGTGTACTCTATTCTTGTTCAACCTGGCGATAAGTTTACTCCATTACCAGCTGATTTATTTTAATTAATGGCAGTATAAGAAACTGCTACGTCTTTGTATCATATTGTTATCAGGTTTTTACAATTAACAACACATTTGGCTATAAAGACGTTCTAATAGCTGTTAATGTCTGACAGATTAGATACTATTTTCCATGTTAGGTACGTACACCTTGATTTTGTACAGATACTGTATAGGTTACTGAGGTTTATGCACACAGTGACACAGTGGAATCGAAACACGGCGCCAGGAGTAAATACACACACACACACATATATATATATATATATATATATATATATATATATATATATATATATATATATATAGAGAGAGAGAGAGAGAGAGAGAGAGAGAGAGAGAGAGAGAGAGAGAGAGAGAGAGAAAGCGACGGATAGAGAGGTCTTCGCTCATGCCACTTTACACAGTACTTTACTTTGTCTATCTTTGAGAATGAAGTTAAAGTGAAATTCCTATGGTCCCTCTAACAGTATCCACCAACAACACAACTATGCACCTATTGATTTGGAGCCATGGTCGTCAAATATGCCGCCACGCCCCCTGCCGGCAGACGGTGTATTTTGTAAACACACAGACGAAGCACCACTGATACCAGAGCCATCTACAATGGGTGCGTGAAAAATAATGGGGATCAATTGAAAGCTCATTTAAGAAACAGCTCCTTATTAGACTCTCCTTGCACACAGTAATATGTAAAACGTGACGAGTTAGTTAGTGGTTGTCTGTGCGTGTGTGTGGCCAGGTGAAGCGGGAGAGAAGAACACAACATGTTGATTCCACCAACTTCCGTGTCCCACTGACTGAATCTCCCTGGTCCTACCCTCACCCTCCCAACCTTCCTCCCCAACACCACTTATACTACCACCAACGCTCGAAACACCACCAAAAGCGGCCCTCACATGCACTATCATCACCATCGGTACCACCACCACCTTGTCCACTTTCCCTATCACGATCGACAACACTAATACCAACTCCAACACCACACTCACACTACCATAACCACAACAACTACTGCCACTACCAACACCATCACTACATCATTACATCACAACGTTCACCACCACCGTCACAAGCGCCACCACAGCTATACACTATCAATATTATTTTTTCTTCGGTGATGGTGGAGGTAGTAGTGATGATGGTGACAATAGTAGGGATGTTCGAGGTTAGTAGTGGTGGAGGTAGTAGTGATGATGGTGACAATAGTAGGGATGTTCGAGGTTAGTAGTGGTGATTACGATGATAGTAGTAGTTCGCTATAGCCATCATACTTACCATCATCACTACAATGCCTGCTTCATCTACTACTATCGCCATTATTACCGCCATCACCCCTTTTCATCATGATCATCTTTCGGTTTTCGAATATTTTTGTTTCTCTTTATCACGTCGTTGCTTTTAATGGGAGATGGGTCGTTTTTCTGGCCCCCCTTCTTCCTCGCGTTTAGCCCCATTAGTTTTCAGATTGTATGACGTTCGGCTCATTAGCTTGTCGATTTTAAGACCTTTATTCGCCCCATTTCCTTCTCAATATGAAGACCTTTCGTGCTATTTTGGTTTCGATTTTTATTCCTGGCGAACGAGAGTGAGCCTGTAATTTTGTAAGAACCGGCTTTCGGCCGGGACATTTTCTACCGAAAAATGTACAAATTAATCTAGAAGGGGATCTAATGGATGTTTTTTTGTTGAAGATTGGAGTTCTAGGGAGGAAAGTAAAATAATAATAAAGATACACAAATATTCAAATAAATACGCCCATCCCCCCTTAATTACATCTAAATCCGACCATTAATTAAAACCTCTACAATTCATCTAGGTAATCCCATTAATTATGCCGCCGGAAAAGTTTAATTCGTCTGGAAACTTACGGTACGTAGTTTTACACTTACAGTATTAACTTTCCTCTCTACCCCCCCCCCCTCTCTCTCTCTCTCTCGCTTTATCTCTCTATCTATCTATCCATCTCTCTGCATTTACTCTCTCTCTATATCTCTCTCTCACTCTCACTCTCTCTCTCCATATTTGCGCGTTTGTTTACTGTCCTTCATCAGTGTTTCCTCTCCAGCCTCGTCTGTAGGCCTACTCCTTTGTAATCACATTTGTTTTTAAAGTCACGTAAAAATCGGTTTCTAATTATATGATCTTCATTCTAACTATATCCTTAAATTCGTGTTTTAATTATTTACTTTTACATGCCGGTTACTATTCAAGTTAAAATGAATAACAAAACTTATATCTTTAAGCATTTTGTCTATTCTCTTGAAGTGCATATCATTACGATGGATGGAACATAGAGGTGAAGTCGTCAATACTAGAGACGGAATATTATCTTTATTGCACCTCCCTCGTCATCCATTGGCAACTTAGCAACGTTTACTCGATATAAAGTCTATTAAGGCTAGATTTTTAACTTGCTCCCTAAACTCAATCAGCTTAACCCCTGCTGTACCGGCAACGTCTGTTTAACTACACTCTGGCTATTATTAGACGATTATATTTAGTATAAAAAGGGAGTCCAGCAATCAACAGGCTTCGAACTATCTCACTTAACCCATTTTACTATTTTAGATCCTTGTTAAGCTGCACAAAATCGTCTAGATATAGTTAGAATTGCATAAAAAAGGCGTCTCGATACTGAAGGTGTTAAAATAACACTCCAAGAACCACTTCAAGATGAATTTGTACAATTTCCGGCCAAAGGACGGGTTTTCCTAAATTACAGGCTCGCTATCGCTCGGTAGTAAGAAGACTTCACCTAAATGGCACAAAGGTATTAAAATTTACAACAAAATAATGGGGTGAAAGTTGTTAAAATCGCCAAACTAATGAAGCGAACGTCTTAAGGTAGGAAACAGAGAGTCAGCATAAATGGTACCAAGTCAGAGTGGGGAGCAGTCAAAAGTGGTGTCCCCCAGGGATCGGTATTAGGTCCCCTGTTGTTTCATATATACATAAATGACCTAGATTTAGGTATAACTAGTAGGATAAGTAAATTCGCAGACGATACTAAAATGGGGAGATCAATTGATTCAGATAGCGATATAGAGTGCCTCCAAAGGGATCTAGATACCTAATATGAATGGTCAGTACATTGGCAGATGAACTTTAAAATTGACAAATGCAAGGTATTAAAGATAGGGAAGATGCAAACAAATGTTAAATATAAACTAGCTAATTTAGAATTAGAAAATTCAGACTGCGAGAAAGATCTAGGTGTGTTTGTTAGCAATGATTTGAAGCCTAGAAAACAGTGTATAAGCGTTCGTAATAAGGCAAACAGGATTCTCGGGTTCATCTCTAGGAGTGTGAGTAACAGAACTGCTGATGTTATCTTAAAACTTTACTTGTCATTAGTGAGACCCCATGTGGATTATGCTGTCCAATTTTGGTGTCCTTATTACAGAATGGACATAGATTCATTGGAGAGAGTACAGCGGAGAATGACAAAAATGATCCATAATATTAGAAATCTTCCGTATGAAGAAAGGTTGAAGAAATTAGGTTTACATTCGTTAGAGAGACGCAGAGTTAGAGGGGATATGATAGAGGTGTTCAAGTGGGTTAGTGGGATTAACAAAGGGGACATGACAAATGTACTAAAGCTCAGTGATAGCGAAAGAACTCGTACCAATGGTTTCAAATTAGATCAATTTAGTTTCAGAAAAGATATAGGCAAATATTGGTTTGGTAACAAGAGTTGTAGATGGGTGGAATAGACTACCAAGTGCTATAGTGGGGTCTAAAACGGTAGGGAGCTTTAAGATAAAATTGGATAAGCATATGGACGAGAAGGGTTGGGTGTGAAGGGGGATCAGCTGGGTTGGGCTAATCAGCGCTCTGCAGACCCCCGTAATCCTGCGTTAATCTCTATCCGTTTTGGTAAGATGATCCTCAGGGTATTAGAGTGTTGAGCCTATAATTGGGCTTTGTAATTGCGGTTGAGTGGAACAGGGATCTGCCTTGCTTAGGCCAATCGGCTTTCTGCAGACTCCCATTTTCTTATGTTCTTATGTTCTTAATGCTAAACTTAAAACGAATGGCTGTAACCGTGAGGGAGATGGATGTCCAGGAAATATACAACCTTAACTATAAGTAGGCTAGAAATCGTGACGGCTAACCTTTAATAAATATAAAAAAGGGTTAGAGCAATCCATTAACGTCTCTGCCATTTGGGAAGACTCAACCAGGATATACTGTAGGTATTGACATTTACAGCCTATTTGCTGGAGCCCCTCTTGAGTTATAAGAGGTCAAGGGTCATGATTTTGGTCAAATTATAATGAATAGACTATGGTTATTGAGTGACTGAAAAGGGGAAGAAATACCAGCACCATTAGCTCCACCGAGATTGACCACTTAGCGCGCAGGATTAGAAATTGCCAATCCAGGGCAGATGTAAAGGTACCAGCGTCACCCAAGTTGCTGTGAGTGCACTTCTGCCCTTATTTTGATTGGTCGGCTTCCAAAAATCCGGCGGTGCGCACTAGAAGACAAAATATTGCTCAGACAGCTTCAACACGAGATACCTTGTGATACCTTGTGATGTGTTCGCCACTCTTCTAGCGGCACCGAGGAGCGCGTCGCCCCTCGTTATGGGTGGTGATTTGGTGCAGACTGTTTGAAGCGACAGCTCGCTCCCTTGCGAAGGTGGGCTCGTCTGGCACTTTTTGCAGTTCGATGTTTTCACAACAGGCAACTTCCCCTTCATGATCCTTGTATATAGAGGAAAAAAAAAAGGTAAGTACGGGCAATGATGTGAAGGAAGAAGGAAAAAGGAAAACTGGTTTCCTAAAGACACCTGGGAGCTGTAAGGCAATCAGAGCGCAGGGCCAATTAAGGAAGGTGCCGGATATAATAGGCTTAGCCAACAAGCTGGAGCACACTCGGCTACTCGGCCTAAAGCAGATAGCAGCTCTACGAAAGGATCGTTTGGCTTTTCCCCGGCTCCAATACTCCGAGGCAGTAAAATCAGGACGAGATGGCAACAAAAACTGAGAAACAGAGCCTGAGGGTGCAGTACAAAAGGCAGTGACAACCAAACCCCGGGCCTACCGTTTCGTCCCAATCCTTAGCTTGCAACCAAGTATAACTTTGGTCTACGAATACCTGTCACCGGTACATGCCTTCTAATTAAAATTGCAGAAGGAGAAGGGTGGAAACACTACAGAATACACCGAGAGGGATCTGAGTAGTACAACATTTCCCCAACAACCTCTCTCTTTCTCTGTTGCCTGTATCAACGTAAAGAGGACCAAGAGTGCCAGATCAAACCCCGAGTCGCAGCCAGACGAGAGACAAGCACCTGCACGCAGAGGCAATGGTTTGGCAGTGTATTTTTTTTAGGATCCAGCTATGGGTCTGTAAGTTATTAAGAAAGGATAAATTGATATATAAGACTATCTATTAATTAAACCGAGGTTAGCTTAACCTCACTTTTTAAGAAAGAGACAATCAGACAATAATTCCTGAGGTATCACAGCCTATTGACTAAAAAGAAATGTTGTGTTGTTGAGTTTTACAATAGTAATACCCCCTCTATGAGAAAAAACAAGGCAACCTTGTGCCTATTTGCGTAATATAATCCTACCAACACAGGCTTAGGAGTTGAACATTGTGGGGTCATTTTGTAAATAGTTTCATAATGCAGTAAAAAGGGTGTTCCTGTTGCATAAATTTTAGATGCGAGAGTCAAGCATTCACTGAGCAATCGAGGGCATTAGTGGATGTATGTGCGTGGTTGGAGAAATTCTCACCAGAGGTACTATAATGACATGCATATTTAGTTAGTGTTTTTTATAACTATATAGGTTGTTGAGAGCTACGTAGACAGTATTGTAATGCTAATCAGGTATAAAAGTTAAAAGAGCACAAAGTACAAAGGAGTACAAAGGAGTACAAAGGAAATCAAGCAACAACATATCTAGTGACCCTTCTAGGTTGCTTGTCCTCCAAAACACTGAGGATCAAGTGTCCAAACAGTGGTTTAGAGTGGGTAAGGGAACATTGGAAAGGGAATTACTGCCCTGGAACTAATGTCCATGGCAGGATTAGGAAGTTAGTAGAGGACAGATGGGTTAGTAACTGAGGGGGGGATAAAATAAAGTTATTCATTTACAAACGCAGTCAGTCGCGGGTTTGATGCGAGATATTTGAATCAACGGTGATGCAGTCTATAACGTTTCGGGGAAGCCCATTCCACAAGTTGACAACTCGATTGAAGAAGAAATTCTTAGATTCGTGCGAGTTAAAAGATTTACCAATAATTTTGCAACCGTTTCCCCGCGTGTAATTAGATTGGTCGATAGTGAAGTACTTACTACAGTTCATATTGTCGATGCCTTTGATGATTTTGAACACTTGAATTAAGTCACCTCTTAATCTGCGCTGGGTTAAAGGAAATAGATTTAATTCTCTAAGACGCTCTTCGTAAGGTTTGTTCTTTAGGCTAGGTATCATTTTGGTAACTCTACGTTGAACTCGTTCTAGCTTGTTTATATCTTTTTGGTAACAAGGGCACCAGGATTGAACGCAGTATTCCAGAAGAGGGCGGACTAAGGAATTGTAAAGGGTTAGGATAACTTCTTTGGATTTATGCTCAAATGACCTGCCTATAAAGCCAATTATTTTGTTTGCCTTCTTAACAACTTCTGAACATTGTTGACTCGGTTTTAGGTTACTCGATATTGTTACTCCCAGATCGGTTTCTCTCTTTACATTCTTAAGCTGAGTGCCATTCATCGAATAGTTTGCTTTCTCATTTAGGTATCCGATATGTAGTACTTTACATTTATCCGCATTGAAACTCATTTGCCAAATTTCGGCCCAACATGACAATTTATCTAGATTGTGTTGCATATCGTCAACTTGTTCTTTTGAGAGTACGCTATTTACAATTTTTGTATCGTCAGCAAATTTTGAGATTGTACAGGTGACCCTCATCTATGTCGTTGATGTAAATTAGAAAGAGAATTGGTCCTAGTACCGATCCCTGGGGTACCCCGCTACTTACATTGGTCCATTTAGATGCCTTACCATTTATGACTACTCTTTGCTTTCTGTTGCTGAGCCAATTTTCTATCCATTTCAACACACACCGTCTTGTATTCCATGCACTTTTAGTTTTAGCAGTAAACGTTTGTGGGGAACTTTGTCAAAGGCCTTTTGAAAATCAAGGTATATAATATCTACAGCTTTACTCTCATCGTAGAGGTTGAGGATATCGTGGAAGAAGTCTAAGAGGTTCGTTAAACAGGAACGTTTTTTACGAAAGCCGTGTTGAGTATCTTTAAGTATGTTATTTTCCTCTAAGTGATTTACGAGTCTGTCTCGTATGACCGTTTCTAGCATTTTACATACAACTGAGGTTAAGCTAATTGGACGATAGTTACTGGGTAGGGATTTGCTGCCTTTTTTGAATATCGGTGTTACGTTGGCTACCTTCCACTGATCAGGCATAGTTCCAGACTGCAAGGATTTATTAAATAGTAATGTCAGTGGTTTGGAGAGCTCATCCTTAGCTTCCTTTATAACTCTAGGCGAGATTGTATCAGGTCCAGGCGTTTTATTTACCTCGAGTTTATCTAAACAATTCAATACTTCTCTCTCTGTAATGGTGATATTGCTTAGAACATCTGAATTATCAATCTGAATCGGCGATGGTGTAGGGATATCACTGAGGTCTTCTGTTGTAAAAACTGATGCAAAGAAGGTATTGAGGGCATTACTCATTTGTACTTCGTCTTTGGTGTATTCTCCATTTTCATTGACTAACGGTCCAACAGTTGAAGTAACTACTTTTTCTTTCTGATATAACTATAGAATTCTTTCGGGTTTGTTTTACTTTGATTCGCAATATGTAACTCTAAGGTCTTTTTACTTTGCTTAATTAACTTTTTGGCTTTGCGTCGTAGCTCTACAAATTTCACCCGTTCTTCGTCATTTTGTGAGGATTTTAATCTATCATTAGCAAATTTTTTAGCAAGCAGGCAGTTTGAAATATCTTTATTCCACCATTTGGGCTTATTATTATGGCCTGGACGCCGTATTTTCGATGGTATGCAGTCTTGCACTGCTTTTAGGTAAGTGGTTTCGAATAACTTCCAAGATGTATTTAGTCGTTATTGTTAATTAAAAAGCTCCAGTCAATTTCTTTAAACATAGCTCTAAGTTTATGGAAGTTTGCTTTCTTGAAATTAGGGACTTTTTCGATGCTTCTATTTGGTTCGTTACTAGTAAACTTTAAAGTAAAAGTTATCGTATGATGGTCGCTGTTACTGAATTCATCACCAACATTCAAATTCTCTATCAATTCTTCTTTTGTTGCAAGTACAATGTCAAGAACGTTATTACCACGGGTCGGCGTTCGAACAAATTGATAAAGCGAACTCTCTTGCAAGTTCGTATACAAGTCATGTCCAGAGTGTGAAGTAAGAGTATCGCCCCACTTGGTCACGGGTAAATTAAAGTCGCTAAACATTACGGTATCTTGTGAGTTACTTACATCTGCAATTTGTTCGTAAATTTCTCGGTCAGTTTGCACTGATTGAGCTGGAGGTCTGTATATTAATGCAAGTATTATTTTTGTACCATTATTATTCTTTATTAGCACAAAAGATGTGTCGACGTTCACAATTTGAGGTTTTGACAAGAGGGTAGGGTTAATACTTTCTTTGATATAAAGTAAAACGCCACCTCCATTTCGATTTATTCGGCTTTTCTCAAACATTACATAACCGGGAAGTGAATACTCTGCTAAAAAGTCTCTATCTTCTGTATTGAGCCAAGATTCTGTTATGCCAATCACATCATAATTTTCTGTAAACACTAGCTCCTCTAAATCTGAAAATATATTGCGTATGCTACGAGCGTTTGCATAGAAAACCTTTTAAAAAATTTATTTTAGAACTCACGGAACGCTCTTTAATAATATTTTTGGTTCTTGTCGGATCTACATTTATGTTCATGGCTGTCCTCAGTCCTCGCTATCTTCGGTCCTTATCGCTGGTGGTCCTCGGTTGCTTCTGTTTTTTGCTTGGCGTTGGATGATTTATGTCACTGCTGCTTCTTCTCGGATGGCGTTTTTTTATCCATGGCTGCGGACTGCTTCGTGTAGGAGACGACCCATGCATGCTGAACCCACAGGGTTTAGATGAGTGCCATCCTTGCGGAACAGAGTAGGCTGTTTGTAGAAGTTGTCCCAGAGGTTGATGAATTCAACTTCTTCCCTCAGACACAAATATTTTAGTCGGCTATTTGTGCTGAAGGCCTTGTCGTAGAATTTGTCAGGTGCGTCGATCTTGGGGAGAATGCCCGAGATGATAATATTCCTTGACTTGTTTTTGTAGTGCTGGATCATCTTGCGATATTTCTCCATCAACTCTTCGGATCTGGTGCGCATGACGTCATTTTAACCAGCATGGATGACAAAAAGGGTATTTTCATTTGCATCCTTTGTGGTATCTTCGAAGGCTTCCACAATGTCGTCCAGTCCAGCTCCTGGGATGCAAAATCTTTTTCGTCGATTTGGGACTCTGTCGCAGAACTCTTCGACCTGTCCTCGTAGGATGGAATCCCCAACGAGCCTGGTCTCTTCTGGTTCGTCTTCCATCTCTACCAATATCTCAAATCTGTTTGACGTTGTGACTGGTAGATGAGACCTTTTCTGCGTTGGCCGTGCACCGTTCCTCACTGGTGTAAATCCGGAAACCTGTGGTGGCGGGACTCTGCGTACAGGTCGGGGAGAGGAGTGGTTAGAACGTGGACGAGGGGTTGGTACTGTTCGTGCTAGCAGGTTTCTTGCACAAGGAGTGGGGGAGAGACTAAGGTGAACAGGGCGGTTGTCCTGGTTTGATGTCGGCTCAGGTTCGTCAGAAGATGCTGCAGTGGCTACTGCAGGTGTTGGATTGTTGGCAGATGACGTTGGGGCGGTGGTGGATGTTGGAGTTGAAACAATTGGAGTTAGTGATACTCCAACGTTGAGTGTTACAAACTCTTGGAGTGATTCCAGCTTTCTGTTGAGGGCGTTGATCTTGTTGTGGGCTTCATCCAATTTTGCTGTCAAATCCTCTCGTTGCTGGCAGAGTCGGCAGACTTGTGAATCGGCAGGAGCAAACATGGAAGCACCAAACCTACCGGCGCAGTTCGTACAGGCACGAGGCATGGTGACGATCACTTTCTTCAGATCACTTCTCTCACTTAAAATCACTTAACTCACTTTAAAAACACTAAACTCACTTTAACCCTTTACGAGCGGCCTATGCGGTTTATTTATATGTACCGCCCAGCGGGGTGTTTTTAGCCAAAATAGGGCTGTTTACGTGATCATTTTCATGCCTAAATAAGACCCAGAACGTAAAACAAGTATCTATCCCTGAAAGGGCATAAACAGAGCTTTCGAATGACACCATAACGATCCTTTTATGATGGCTAGTTTTCTTGCAATAACCGTGCAACGCGAGTGCAAAAAGCATGTAATTAGCCACTTTCCCGATACAATTCCGTATATAGCGAGTGAGAGAGGTAGGAGGGAGGTGAGATTCGTGTCAGTAGGTTCGCCGCGGTGGTCTGGAGCAGTCATACACTCGCTACTCTCCTGCCACCACTTGTCTCTCTCTCTCAGCAACATTACGTGCTGAAATTGCCACTCGAGTTATGTCGAGCGCCGCCACATAATCCAGCTTTATTTAACTCGACTTATGTGGTGAGCCGCTTTTTAAGGGTTAAAAACATTTATCTCACTTTAAAAACACATCACTCCCTTCAGGTCGCTTCACTTACTTAAATAGGCCTAACCGAAAACAAAAATGTTGAAATACGCACAATATAGTGAATAGAAGCATTTATTTTTGGCATTGTTATTAGGGGTGCTTGTGTGTGAAGTAAATTTTCGGGACACATTGGTTGTGACAAGTTTAAAGTGTATGCATAGTACCGGTAGTACCCAGTGGTGATGGGCTGGTCTATCAGAGTGAGAACTGAGCGATCTCTGCCATACCCATAGCTTACTCTGATTGTTCCTTTTACTTATATATTTTCTAGATCTCAAGTGACGGCGTCTCTTGCGTGGATTGACCTCCTAATCTACCAAGATTGGAAGCCAAAGCGTCATATCTTTCCTTTGCCCCTCAACTTTCTCTTCATAATTGCTGAGGGACACAGGGCCCTGGGTGGGGCTTTGGTTTCCCGGGCGTTTCCACACCCTCCTCAGCTCCCCGCCATGGAGTGGCTTCGGTCACCCAGGCTTTATTGTGGTCGGCAGGGAGGGTTCTGTGGGGGCGCTCGGTTATGGCCTTGGCCTTGCTCGGGGCCTTGGGGCTGGTCGGCCAGGCAGCTTGGGGAAAAACAACAACAACAACAACCGGTAGTACCTGATACTTGGTCAGTAGATTTTAAGGTATATGTTATGCTACACAAAACAGATATTTGCGGATTCTTCTAACAGGGAGAAAATAGGAGGTCTATATATAAATACAACATAAATACAAGGCGAGTTATACAATAGGTAAATAACACTATATTTATACATACAACACACAGCGAGACTTCAAGCTATCATCAAATTAAGAGTTATATATGCAGAATACAATAACATGAAGGAGCTTCAAGTTTGCTTGAGTTAGGGATATAATAGGTACTATCAACGAGAACAGTTGGTTCCCCCAACCTTCCACTGTATGAATCCGATTCACCTGGGAGTCGAAAAACGAAGCATTTATTGGGTGTAAATGGCACTTCTTTTAGATGCTTCGTTTTCGACCCCCAGGTGTTTCGGATTTACACAGTGGCTGGTTGAGGGAACGAATTCTTTTCGTTGATAGTACGTACTTGAATGTAAGTTAAACATATACCCTGGATATAGCGTGGTGATTTTTACAGAAACAAAATATTCTCGTAGGTTCTCTGACTCCATCAAAGTTGACTTATAAGCACATTTATATTTGTACAATATTTACATACAATAAAAATGCATGGAAAGTGGTGTTTGCGAATACTCTATGTTAAGTTCACGGGTATTTGGAGATACAATAGTCTAGCCTGCCTGCATCTATACTGCAGTACGTTTTCTTTTTAGCCCGACTCATAACAATTTGATCATGGGTAACAATAACTATTCTATTGTCAAAGGACCTTTCAAGTTAATGCTTTTCTTAAAGATCATCTACTTCTCAGATATATTATAAACATTCATAATATATAAGGTGTTATTATTTCCAGTTTGCTGCTCTATAAAATTACTCAAACATTTCATACAATTGTGTTTTATCATTATTATTTGGCCTCCGTTCGATTACCTTGGTCATTTAGTTATAGGTAATTGCTAAGCTAACTGTATCGATTGGTTTTAGTTGGAGGAGGATATACACCTTATAATAATGCTGAAAGTGTTAACTCGGTGTATCGTATTTCCCCGCAAACGTGTATCAATTATACATCTTTGTTTCATGAGATTGTCAGTCAGTCAGTCAGTAGCCAAACCCGTACTTCCTTAAAGGGGTAGGGAGGATCAGCAAGAAAAGGCTTGCTGATCCCTTATTGGGAGTAAATTCTGGAGGTGGGAATATCAGTCCCAACCTCCGAGATCTATCTGTACCACAACAATGACAGGCGATGGAGTAGCCACAATATAAATAAAAATCTTTTCTCTATATACAACGGTTCCGTCTCTCTCTCTCTCTCTCTCTCTCTCTCTGACCTGACCTTCTCTTGCTCGCCTCTGACCTTTAGCCTTCCGTTGTTCCCCTCCACTTGTTTTTATATTCATCTTCTCTCAGTTTCTAGCTCCTCCTGAGTTCTCCTTTCCCCTTTACTTTACCTCTGCACTTCCTCCTCTACAGGCGGATGTACAGTCGCGCTCAGGAAGTTCTGGACGATGTTTGGAGGCGCAACTATGATACATGGGCGAAATATTCTGGTAATTTACTTGAACCACACACATCACATTACGGGGATTCAATAGATTATTCTCACCTACTTAATGTTATCATTAGGATATGTTCAATTATTCCTGACCACGAGTGTACACGACCACGTTTTCCTAATTTAGACTATATTTAATCAGCTTTAGAAGTTTATTTAGCAACCTCAATTCACTCTCCTTTACTAACACCTTAGTTGGTTCCAGTGTGGCCAGGTGCTAAACTAAAACATGATTATTTATATAAAGCAACAAATACGCTTGAAAAGGCACAGGTAATTGATTTACAAGTTTGACGGGTAGCAAGTAGAGAAGTTGAGGGTGGGGAAGGCCGATCCCTCAATTGTTATGGTCCGTAGAGTAAAGGATATAAATCATTATATACTGTATATATATATATATATATACCGGGTATATATATATATATATATATATATATATATATATATATATATATATATATATATATATATATATATATATATATATATATATAGAGTATATATATAAAAGAGAGAGAGAGAGAGAGAGAGAGAGAGAGAGAGAGAGAGAGAGAGAGAGAGAGAGAAAGTGTGTGTGTCTGTGTGTGTGAGAACATTATAAATTCACCATCAGTCCTACCCACATCAGTACTATTAGGGGACACAAGTGTAGCCAGATGAATGATATTCACCGGAATCAAATTATAACTTATAACTGCATTTGCCACTTACCTCCTCACCTCTAACCGCCCCCCTCCCCCTCCCCTCCCCTACTCAATCCCCAAGCCCACGACCAAGCCAAATCAAATTAACTGGAGTCGTGATTTTTCTCCCTCCAACAACTCGGGTTGGCCTTTCAGTTTAATATCAGGAGAGAACATTCGCCCTCTGGACCTGTTTACTCTCTCGGCTTCCGGTCTTTTGGTTGAAACTGATACAATGGTGGCGGGGGAGGAAGGTCGGACAGGCAGGCAGACAAGCACACTGGAAGACAAAAAGGCACACACGCAGTCACAAAGGCAGAGAAGCAAGGGCGCCGGCAGACACAGAAAAGGCAGACAGAAATGCTGGCAGGTAGAAAGGCAAGAAGGTAGTATTTGTTTTTCTATGTGAATGAGGGAGACAAAAGGCAAAACTTCCTCTGACGAGTGCCTACCCCAGATTTGAAAGAGTGACAGAGCCAAAATCAAGAAATGTTCGAGCCAAAATGACTGGACACACGGAGTTTGAAGCAATTTAACTCATATGATGAGGGAAAGATGGATTCAGGAAGAGAGTTCCAGAGCTCAGCTGTTGAATAAAAGACAGATTGGGAATATTGTTTCACTCTTGGGTTAAAGAGTTTCACAGAGTAGGGATGTGATTTGTGTTGCAAGACGGGAGCTCCGTACTTCTGGGAGATCCGAAGAAAAAGAAACACCATGAATACTGCAGAAGATGAAGGGTTGTATTAGAGATAAAATAATGATAAAGATAAAGGCTTACAAGCCAAATGACAGGCGAGACAAAACTAAGGTAGGCAGGCAGGCACAGGCGCTGACAAGAAGGGAAAATGGTAACTGGGAATACATGTTAAAGGCGAGGCAAGTAAATAAACCAAAGACGTCCTCATCTATGGACAATGTTAAATGTTATATTACTTATTGCTAATATTATGTATATTAAAAAACAAGTATTCTGGCCCAGTATGAACTCTTGAACAGCAAAATTAACCTCTACATTTTAAATGCTAAGTAAATAACAATGTAAATATTCGGTTCAATTCGGGATAACTTCGAAAACTACTATTTACGGTATGTCTTATAGTGTACCAGCCTATGTGTGTTGTTATCCTCAATGGAAGTACATTCATGCAACTAAGCTCACAAGTGAATGCAATGTATCTTGTTTATCGCATAGTTATTGCTCGTCAGTTTTGACTGGTTCTGAGTTACAAGATATTGGGATGGTCAGCTCTCTGTGTAGGCGTGAGGTGTTGTGGATGCGCTGCTTGGGGCACCTTCGTCATCTGCTGCTGCTGCTGTTTCTCTCTCTTTGTTGGCCTTGGGAAGGGATAGGTAGGTCTTTGGAAGCACCCATGAGCGGGTCTTTTAAAGCACCCAAAAGGGAGTCACAGGAAGCACCCGGAAGGCCTTGGGAAGCATTTTGGTACCCTTTGGAAGTGCTCCATCGGTCTTGGGAAGCGCTCTTTTAGTCTTGGAAAGCACCGTTGGTAAAGTCTTTGATCATGCCTTGGAAAACACCTCCTCAAAGATTTAGGTCTTGGGAAGCACCTTTATCCTGACCATGGGAAGTGTCAATCGAGGAGCTTAGGGGTGTGAAGCTGCTGAATAGCTCCATTTGGTATTCCTTGTTGTATTTGCACCTCTTGGTAGTCTTTCATGTCTGTACTAGAAGGGTGGCCTCTGTCAGGAGATGAAAAGTGGATTTGGGCTGTTTTGGTCCGGAAGCCGTAGGCTCCTTGGAAGGCATCACCTGAGATCCCAAGTCAGGTAGCTCAGGTGACATGATGTCATCGTGGCAGGGCGTGATGTTATACGGGTTGGGGCTTCGGGTCGCTCCTCGCTATTGGTGTCTTCTTCCTCGATGTTGGTGTAGTGGCTCCTTAGTTGTCGAGTTTGTTGCAGCTCTTCTTGTTTCCGTTGCAGAGGTTGTTATGGATGTTGGAGGCGGTGGTTGCCAGTTTGCTCTCTGCGGCGGTGGCTGGTCTTTATAAAAGATGGTGGTTTCCGGTGGCAGATGGTCTTATATATTTCCCGGGATATAGGTATTGAAATGGATGCTACCCAGGGTGTTGTGTGTAGTGTTGGTGGTATTGCAGGCGTTCTTGTATGGGGTGAGGATGTGGGCATGAAACCAGGCCGGTATATCCACACCTAATCTTCACAGCCAGGAACGTTTTTGACAGTTCACCAGCAAACATGCAGCCGGACTCAAACGTTCATTATTATTTGATGATTATATCCAGCTTAGGAAGATTTTGATAAGTTCAGAGGTTTATAAACATAGGTTGTTCTAATTCTTAAAGATCCAACTTAAGCTGAAACAAAAATCGTCAGTTTAAACGTATTTTTTTTTTTTTGTTATCGTTTAGAAATATTTAAGGCAAAATCCCAGGAAAGAAAGGTACAAAAAAGGACCACAGGTGGTCGAAATTGGGTGAGAAACGAGGTGTGAGTGTGCCAGCGGGTCCAAATCATCAGAACTATTGTGCCCTCAGCAGGTCTTGTGGCTGGTGATGTTTGCCCCTTCAGGTTACTTACACCAAATTCTGACACAACCATTAGATGATTTTACTCGGCTTTGGAATGCCCTCTAAGAATCGTAGTGTAAAATATATAAATTAACCCTCTGATTTCCAAAAGTCATTCCTAGGCTGACAAGAATAATCTAATGCTAAACAAATTCAAATGAAAAACCTCGTCATCGTTTCCTGAAGAGGTTAATATCCGGCGGTTCTTCGGAAAGACACCATTCCCTGCCCTGCCCGGTCAGACCAACACTATTGCCTGGGGAGCTGACTTGGGGAGTTAAGCTGGGGAGAAGAGGAGAGGGTGGTAGCAGAGTTGGGGAGAAACGGGGAGCTGGCCGTCGAAGAAGAGGAGATTGGGAGAAATGGGGGGCTGGGTGGGGAGAGAAGACAGGGAGAATAGGTGAGGAGGAAGGATGAAATGCAGGGAGAGGAAGTGGGGAAGAGAAGTAGAGAAACGTGATAAGTATTAGCGGTGCGCATATCGTGGAGACAGAAGGGACGGAAGGGTAGTGAAGAAGCTAATAGGGAGACCATACATGGAAGAGGTGGGTCTAAAGGTGAAATAGAAGCCTGGGAGGAAGTCATGAAAGAAGAAAGGAGATGGAGAGAAATGATGGGGGAAGTGCACATTAGGAAGGAGAGTATATAGAGGAAATAATTAAGGAGGGGATTTGGCAACAGAACACATGTAGAAGAAGTAAAGCATGATATAAGAATAATAAGGATAATAAAGTGGTGGCACAAGATACGTGGAAGAATAGAAGGAGCAAGAGTAGATAAAATAAAATTTATATAAAAAAACAAGACAACACAAACAAGAAAAGTTAGAAAAAAAGTAAGGAAGAGAACAAAAAAAATGTACGGATAAATTCAGGCGAATACTTAAGAATGGATAAGGGAAAACAATAATATTACAAAGATAAAGAAAGAAACCATATAAAAGAAAACACACAACAGGAAAGAAGAAGGGAATTGAGAAGCAAAGAAATGGAGAGCACAAGAAGGCTAATATATAAGAAAACATCTGATACGAAAAAGGGGAGACAAACTGTAAGTGCAACGTGAGCAGGAGGAAATTGTTCAACAGGTAAAGGAAGCGAGAATTAGAGATCCTATAGTATCAGAGATCGAATAACCTCTTCCATCTTATTGCCACTGGTGTTTTGTCCTCTCTTTACACTTCAATAAGCCCATACCTTCAACATATATTCGGGAATACTGGTACAAGATATAGAAAACAGAAGAGAGAAAGAGAGAGAGATTATTATTATTATTGTTGTTGTTGTTGTTGTTATTATTAATAATACTTATTTGTTTTCCTTTGAAACACATTGATATTGAATCTTTAGATTTTGCGCCCAATGATATATGCAATAATAAACCTTGCGATGCTACTAAAAATATGAAACATTATATGGTAAGTATTAAGTACTCTATAACTTCTATAACATTATATGGTAAGTATTAAGTACTGTATAACTTCTATAACATTATATGGTAAGTATTAAGTACTCTATAACTTCTATAACATTATATGGTAAGTATTAAGTACTGTATAACTTCTATAACATTATATGGTAAGTATTAAGTACTCTATAACTTCTATAACATTATATGGTAAGTATTAAGTACTGTATAACTTCTATAACATTATATGGTAAGTATTAAGTACTCTATAACTTCTATAACATTATATGGTAAGTATTAAGTACTGTATAACTTCTATAACATTATATGGTAAGTATTAAGTACTCTATAACTTCTATAACATTATATGGTAAGTATTAAGTACTCTATAACTTCTATAACATTATATGGTAAGTATTAAGTACTCTATAACTTCTATAACATTATATGGTAAGTATTAAGTACTCTATAACTTCTATAACATTATATGGTAAGTATTAAGTACTCTATAACTTCTATAACATTATATGGTAAGTATTAAGTACTCTATAACTTCTATAACATTATATGGTAAGTATTAAGTACTCTATAACTTCTATAACATTATATGGTAAGTATTAAGTACTCTATAACTTCTATAACATTATATGGTAAGTATTAAGTACTCTATAACTTCTATTACATTATATGGTAAGTATTAAGTACTCTATAACTTCTATAACATTATATGGTAAGTATTAAGTACTCTATAACTTCTATAACATTATATGGTAAGTATTAAGTACTCTATAACTTCTATAACATTATATGGTAAGTATTAAGTACTCTATAACTTCTATAACATTATATGGTAAGTATTAAGTACTCTATAACTTCTATAACATTATATGGTAAGTATTAAGTACTCTAACTTCTATAACATTATATGGTAAGTATTAAGTACTCTATAACTTCTATAACATTATATGTACTCTATAACTTCTATAACATTATATGGTAAGTATTAAGTACTCTATAACTTCTATAACATTATATGGTAAGTATTAAGTACTGTATAACTTCTATAACATTATATGGTAAGTATTAAGTACTCTATAACTTCTATAACATTATATGGTAAGTATTAAGTACTGTATAACTTCTCCCTTAACCTTTTTAAGCTACGTTTTGTTCTTTCTTAAGGGGAGGCATACCGTTTTTCTGGACCCCCTTCTCCCTAATGTTTAGCCCCACTAGTGTTGATATTATAAGACGATCGGCCCATTAGTTTGGCGATTTTAACACCTTTCTCCCAATTTCGTTGTCAATTTTAAGACCTTGTGTGCCATTTAGGTGTCGATTATTTCCTGGCGAGCGATAGCGAGCCTGCAATTTTAAGAGAAACCGGTCTTTGACCGGGAAATTTTTCTACCGAAAAATGTACAAATTTATCTTGAAGGGGGGTCTAGGGGATGTTTTTCTAAGCTTGATGGAGGTCTAGGGAGGAAACTAAAAAAAATATATAAATAAATGAATTAATAGACCAAACAAATGGTCAGCCTCCCCTTAAGGACATGATATATCTGCAACGAAGAACACAAATATTTTAAAAAGACTTTTTACATTTTTCGATTGTCCTACAACCAATGGGGTAATCATCTGAAAGTGTTTTATATATGCAAAATTTAAATTCTTTAAAACTGACAAAATAGTGTTAAAAAGTTATTAAGAGGACACTGACCGCTTGTTTGGTCTATTAATTCATTTATTCATATATTTTTTTAGTTTCCTCCCTAGACCTCCATCAAGCTTAGAAAAACACCCCCTAGATAAATTTGTACATTTTTCGGTAGAAAAATGTCCCGGCCGAAGACCGGTTCCTCTTAAAATTGCAGGCACGCTATCGCTCGCCAGGAAATAATCGACACCTAAATGTCACGAAAGGTCTTAAAATTGACAACAAAATTGGGCAAAAAGTGTTAAAATCGCCAAACGAATGGGCCGAACGTCTTATAATCTCAAAACTAGTGGGGCTAAACATTAGGGAGAAGGGGGTCCAGAAAAATGGTCTGCCTCCCTTTAATTTTCTTTACTACCTGCCATCCAAATTTTCAAACAGATTTTATCGGTCTTTCACTTTGCTATTATAAAACAATTGTTCGCAGAAAACAACTTTACTCACAAGGATCTTACAGTTCATAATGATTAAAATTATATAACATTTACGCTGAATCGTCAAAAGCACTTACAATTAAAAAAGGTTTATACCAACATGTACAGTAAATAGAATATTCATTAGGCATTCAGAAACTTATATTGACTGCGAAGCATCTTTTATTAACAGATATCTTGCAGTTAAAAGTATCAAATGATCTCATTTATGTCGTATTCAAAATATGAAGGATTTTCGCTTAAACTGATAGGGTACATGACCTTTACGATTCCTTAATTGCATCTTGAGTTTTAATAAATATTTTTCACCGAAATCAATCTTTGCAAAACGTTGTCGTCATTCGCCCACACACATAACCTATGCCAGCAGGAAATATGCACGTGAGCATTACACACAGTGATGCTAACATTAAATAGTTTACTACAACGCTGTAAGGTTAACTTTTAGAAATATATATACGCTCCATGTACTGTATGTGTATGTGTATACGCCTACCTATCTCTATCTATATATATATATATATATATATATATATATATATATATATATATATATATATAGTATAATATATATATATATACATATATGTATACGATTCTGTGCATGACTATATTGGACATGCCACAATGTTATATATATATTATTATTTTTTTTCTCTTTATTATTACACATATCTGTCATCCAGGCAAAAATTTCTCCAACATTTTACTTCATCTTTCTTTTTACTTTCCCACTCTGATGGCACCACCATCACTTCTTCTTCTGACAAAGCATAACTCGTTGCTAAATAATTTGCTATAAAATCTACCTTGGATTATTCTGGTGCTATTCATCCCTCTTCACCCCCTCTCTCTTACATATGCTTAATATCTTATTCTCTACTAAGGATGCACTTTCTGCCCTCTCTGGGCTTAATACTATGAAGTTGTTTGGACCAGATGGTATTACTCCTGTTGTACTCAACAAATATTCTTCTGTGCCGACTCCCTGCCTAGGCAACCTATTCCATCTCTGTCTTTCCTCTAACATCTTCCCTTCCTGCTGGAAGTTTGCTCTCATTCACCCTTTCCCAAAGAAGGGTGACTGCTCGCAAACCTCTAACTATCATGCAATTGCTCTAATTTCTTGCATCTCTAAAGAATTTGAATCTACTCCTAATATAAAATTTCCTAAGCACGTGTCTTCTCATAATCTACTTTCAGATCGCCAGTATGATTTCCTTATTGGTCGCTCTACTGGTTATCTCCTTTCTTACCTGACTACCTCTTGGTCAGTCTCCTTTCATTCCTTCAAGACCTTTTCTATTTCGTTAGACATATCAAAAGCCTTCGATAGAGTCTGGCACAAATTTCGTATGTCTATGCTACCATCAGTCACTTTCCATCTCTAATTTCCTTTCTAACCGCTCCATAGCTGCAGTTGTGGACAATCATCGCTCAACCTTCGCACCAATCAACTTAGGGTTTCTTCACGGCTCTGTCCTATCTTCATTATTTTTCTAATATTTATTAATGATCTGTACCTCTTGTCCTATCAACTCCTATGCCGATGACTCTATCTTGCACCTTTCAACTAGATGTATACAACGATCCAACATGAGGTTACTCCAAAACTCATGTGATGAGGCCATAGCAAACCTATATTCTGCTGTAACAACTACATCCAATTGGGACAGAGAGAACCTTGTTGCTTTAAAGGCATTCACATTTCTCCAGCTATCTACCCATCACAACCTTCCACATGACTATCACTTACTCGCCAACAAAACACAAATAAACCCTTCATCATCTCTCAAGTTTCTTGGTGTTCCTTTTTCTTCAGATGTTTCTCGGGAAGATCATATTACCACTCTTTCTAAAACAGCTTCCCAGAAGGTAAGTGTGTTCAACCGTCTAGTTGAGCTCTTCATCACCGCACAGCTTCTTGCTTTATACAGTGTACCTATGTATGGAGTACTGTTCACACGTGTGGGGAGGTTTCACGCATACCGCACTTCTCGAAAGGGTAGAGTCAAAATAATTTTGTCTCATCAACTCACCAACTTTTATCAGTTCTATACAATCTCTACACGTTGCAGGGATGCATTTCTGTCACTCTTCTACCACCATTACAATAATCAGCATTCTTTAGAACTCTCTCAGTGTGTACCACCTTCCTTGTGAAGAGTGGGTGGCACCCGCCTTTCAACACATCCCCATTACCATTGTCCAACTCGCTAAACTAAGAGTGAACTGATTCTCCAAATCTTTCTTTCACTCAACAAGTAAATGCAGGAGCTCTTTCCCACATATTTACCTCATCCTATGACTTAGACTTCTTCAATGTCCGTACGTCCAGACATTTTGACTCTAATGCACCTTGAATTTGGCTATCTATCATTCTTTTAACTTTTTTTTTTTGGGGGGGGGGAAAGGGGGACTCGTTACAGGCATCTTTGCCTTTTGTCTCCTTCACACACATAGAAAATATATATTATGATGCAAATCACTTTTTCAATGATAAATAACGATACCCTTACAAAAAGCACAGAAGGCATCCGTGGAACACTATGAATCACCCAGCCGCTTCAAGCCCTTCTCCTCCCTAATTTATCTACCTTGACAAATCCTTCGGCTGATCCAGTACAACAAGCAGAAGAAGAAGAGTAACAACATCAACAACAACAGTGAAACGCGCAGTAATAAACCTCTTATCGGTTCCTGACAGAGGCAAGAACAGAAGGAGGAAAGATACCATAGCAGTTTATAAAAATGCAAGTCAAATATAAATATGCAAACACAAAACAAAGCAAAACACGCCAGACAAATATGAAATGTGTGGCCACCCCTTCGGGGATCATGTTGTCTGACAATAGATAGATAGATAGGTGATTGCATGAAATGGAAGGTGAAAGGACGAGATGAAAGGCGGAGGAAATAAATATGCTAATGATCGGATATACAGAGCTAGGAGACATTTGTTGACTATTAAACAACGACCGGGTGAGATGAACAAATGTGGAACTGGGAGCATGAGAGAGAGAGAGAGAGAGAGAGAGAGAGAGAGAGAGAGAGAGAGAGAGAGAGAGAGAGATTGTCTAACCCTTAATGCACAGGCTAAGGAAAGTATGGAGGCAAGTTGTAGTTGTGAAATTGTTACATGACCTTTCGACCGCTACTGCACAGGAATTATAGGTTACTGAAATCCTTACAGTCTTAACGAAAATGAAAATGAAAATACAAATACATATTATAAAATCACCATAAGCACCATCATTAAATACCACTAGCACTACCAAACGCCGAAACAATCACAACCACTTCCTAAAATTACTAACCTACCACCGCCACAAGTACAAGTACATTTCGACCACCACAACCATTACCATCAACACCTTCCTATACCCCAAACACAACCACGTGTCTCAATGAACTACACCTAACCATCACCACCAGACTATCACCACCACCTCAACCTCCTTCCCCATATCCACCACCATAATCACCAGCACATCAGCCTCACCATAACACACCATCCTATGATAATCGCTGCGACGGTGGTGGTGTTGAATGGTGCAGATGGAGGTAGAGAGTGGAGTAGGGAGGGGGGAAGGGGGTGGATGAGGAGGGAAGGAGTGGGGTGAAGGATAGGGAGCGGATGCAACAGGTGTAAGTGGGGTACCAGACGTCCTTCTTTAAGATGCTTCCCAGTAAACAGTATTATCTCTCTCTCTCTCTTTCTCTTTCTCTCTCTCTCTCTCTCTCTCTGAATATAGGCTTATGTATTTCTAGTTACTTAAGTGGGGTGGAAGGGAGGGGGATTGTACCAGACGTCCTTCTTTAAGGGGGTACTACTCGCTTTTTCTGGACCCCCTTCTCCCTCATGTTTAGCTTATTAGTTTTGAGGTTTTAAGACGTTCGTTCCGTTATTTGGTGATTTTGAGACCTTTCACCTATTTTTTTTTTCAATATTAAAACCTTTCGTGCCCTATAGGTGTCGATTTTTTCCTGGCGAGCGATAGCGAGCCTCTAATTTTAAGAGGAACCGGCATTCGGCCGGGAAAATTTTCTACCGAAAAATTTACAAATTTATCTTGAAAGGATGTCTAGGGGGGTGTTTTTCTAAGCTTGATGGAGGTCTAGCGGGGAAATTCAAAAATAAATTAATCAATAAATATATAGACCAAAACCGAGCACTACCCTCTTAAGATGCTTCCCGGTAAACAGTATTATATCTCTCTCTCTCTCTATCTCTCTCGGTGCAGCATAGATAGATAGATAGATATACACCATGGTTATCCTCGCTTCCTTTGGCCTCTGCTGTGGTTCATTACAAAATATAGAGAAACTTATAGGTAGATAGAGATAGAGATACATACCCTGTGTATAAAACAGATACACCTACATGCTTATACAAAACCATATTCACGAGACCATCAAAGTTAACAGCCCAGTCTATTATTGCCTCACACACACACTATATACCCAGCGTACCAAAGTCTAGCACCACTCAAGCCATCGGCACATAATCCTAACACTACCATAATATCGACAGTCTCCATCACCTGGTCTCACTAAGGTGCCATAACTTGTGGTAATAGCACCTCTAGCCCGACCATTTCCAACCTTTATTATGGTGCCGTTACCGCCTGTACAGCATAATACTCAACAGTCGTATGCTATATCTATAATGGGATCCTTGGTTATCTCTCTCGTTAAATACATAAGCTATAAACATGTAATTACAATAGTTTTACATATCTATCGTCTTCATTGGTTGAGGATCATGTGATAATTAGGTAACGAACATGCCGCTGACATTGCAAAGGTGGGACTCGACTTTCATGAGTGACTGTACATCCACTCACAAGAATTCCTGGACCTCTTGAGCAAGAGTCACGCCACCTATTCAATGTTAGCAAGCGAGTTTTCTCAGAATAAAGAGATCCATGTAAAGTAATGGCTTTACTGGAGTCCGTTTTCTGATAAATTCCCTTTACCATGACAGGTATAATTAGAAACAAGTTTAAAGTCTTTCACAATTGAATACATTGTGATGAATTTGTACCGATCTCTTATAACAATTTAACAAATATAAACAGATTCCTATAGTTCGATACGATTTGGACGAACATTATTGCTAGTTCGATACCGGCTAAACATTTTCTTTATGACAAATAAAACCAGAGTATTGGCTTGTGATGGAATATGGTTACCATTAACTGTATATATATTTTATTATGTATTCTAACTATTACCGATACTACTGTACTTTCTCTCAACATGTATTTAAAGTTATAACATTTCGCTCTCATCAATAACACCCTTACACACACACCCACCCACACACAAGCATCAATCATACTTGCTTTCTTACTATATGAGCTCCACAATGACTGTACTTCCAACTATACTATAAATACAACCAGTTAACATGCCTCTTCCACCACAGTTCCTACCCCCCCACCTCTCTACCACCGCCACCACCCTATAAACATTCCACTCACTCCACCCTTACTACCCCACCACCAGCTCTACCACCACTACTACAACAACCACCCTATAAACATACCACCCTTACTACCCCACCACTATCCACCACCATCCCAACACCACTATTAATAGCCGTCAATAAACATCTCTCACACCACCAATATCGACTCTTACTTCCCCACCACTGTCATCTTCATCACTTCGCCTCTCATTCTTTCTTAATTTTATTCTTTGCTGTACCTTTTCTGTT
This sequence comes from Paralithodes platypus, assembly GCA_032716605.1. Lineage (NCBI taxonomy): Eukaryota > Metazoa > Arthropoda > Malacostraca > Decapoda > Lithodidae > Paralithodes > Paralithodes platypus. Next base: position 21,235,886 of record CM064516.1, on the reverse strand, counting down.
TTCTTGATAATATTTAACGTCATTTTTTTATTGTCTTATTACACGCTCTGTTAATATATTCTTTCCTTTTGTTAATTTAATGAAACAATATTAAGGATCAATCATTAGTCATTTATCGTCACCATATCTTAATTTATCTTTAATATAGATTCATACTCAGGGTTCGAATGATTCACCCTAGTTTAGGTGTTGCATTATTTAGGACTTATGGTACGAATACTTGGAGGCTTCTCTGTGTTAGGTGTGTCCACCATATCCCGGGTGATTGCACCCACGAAGCTCTTCAGTCGTCCAAGAGTTGAGAGGCGAAAAAATGAGAGGATACTCTGTCCTCGGCATTACTGGAGGTGGAGGAAACCTCTCAGGGCTGCGTTGTGGATAGCATAGACCTTGGTGATACAACCAGTAATCCATCAGTGTCATAGTTAAAACAGAAGGGTGTTGTTGATGCATTCTGCAGGTATACTGGCTGGTGACACTGCAAATGGCTCACATTAAGTTTTGTCTGTGCTAAAAGGTCTGGTTGGTGACACGAAAGTGTTGATGGGTAACAGCAGTGCTGGCTGGGGACACATACGCGGCCTCTCAATAAATGAGAATTGTTCTAGGAGCTCTACTTGCCCAGGGATATTGTGAGGGTTTTGGACTCAGCTTGTAGCACAGGTATGGCTATCTTGAATTTATTGTGTATTGTTGTAGGTAATATTAATAGCTCTGCTGGATTCATGGATCAGCGAGTTGAATGCAAGAAAGGCCACTGCACGCAGACTTGGCAGGCGGCTGATGTGCGCTAGTCAACTGGATACGTGCAGTGGCCGAGGATTGATGGAGGATTTTTGTATATTTTCCTATTATCATCGGGAGAGCCACAATTGATCATTCTTCTCATATATTCACTATCCTTTCATTCATAATTAATGTTATTGTCAGTTCCTTTTGCTATTGTTCTTCATTTCTTTAATGCTCCATTACTGTCTCTGTCGTTTTCTATCCATTACACAACTTATTACCTTGTATTTGTATTATATTTATAGATTAGCTCTTCCTATATTTTCTTAGGTATATTAACTTTCAAACTATTTTCCTCAGATCACTACCTCGCATCTATCCTCCTGTGATATTGTGACCCGGACAAAAAGTGTTTCTAAATTAATCGTTTGACACATACGTAATGCACCTTGAAAATTAGAAAACAGACAAGATTCAAAGATTATATCAATGTACTGTATATTCGTTACAAACACACAGACAGACCCTCTCACTCATGCGCACACGCACAGGAAACGCATACATACACACACACACATCACCTCCACTCAATATGTACTGTACAGTCATACCACTAAGTCTTTGACCAAGGGAGTAAAGAATAGCACTGACTTTCTACTACACTGGCCGTTTATGTGAAAGGCTCTATTATTAGTACCATCATACTATTCCTTGCATAGCGTTCATCTAAAAAGAGAATTGATTTTATTCGTGTGGACAACTGTGTTTTGACACAACTTTTCTTGATCCATCCTTGGTAAATAACTGTGGTGTAACTGTACCTTTCAGTGGAGTGACAAAATGTTCGATCTAAGTACATTGACGTGAGTGTTAATTCTAGTCATATGCGAGCAGACTCAACTGATTTATTTTTTTCGTCGACTGCACCTTGCCTCATATCCTCTTCTTTATACTCTTGTCGTTCTAGTCTTGTATTCCTCTACACCTATGTATGCTAATCTTCTTTCTCATTCTGCTCTTCTTCTTCTACTTCCATCCCCCACAATTCCTCCTCCACCCCCCAGGCCCTCCCAACAAAATCAATGCCTGTTACAGTGATAGATTAAATACTGGAAAAACTCAACCTCTCACACTCGTTCTCTTTCTCAGTTTTTTGTTGGTTCATTGTTTGTTCCTTTTCCTATTTGTTCACATGCCTTTCCTTCCAGTTTTGAGAATCCTAGTTTAATGCAGGCCACATCGATCGTCTGTGTGAGTAGCATGGTGGTTGGTGTAGTACTCACAGGCATTTCTACACTGTCATAACGATCACAATCGATCAATTTGGTCTGTGTAATAAACCATATACAATCGACAGAAGTGAGAGTGCGTATCAACCAAAGAGCGCGTACAGAAACACGCAAACAAAAAAAAAGAAACAAAAAAACCATAAACGTATTCACAAACAATCAAGTTACAACGATTATATATAAAATAAACGCAAAACAATAAGACTTCCTTCGCAGACGTAAAGAGGAAGTGAATAAGTAATCATCAGGCTCTTCATAATTGCAATTGATCTGTTTTGTATTGTGCCCATCTTTATCAGTGTCATTTTTCCATATCCACCGCATATATCATAGGTGAGGAGATACTCCAAATAAAAGGCACAAGGATATTAAATACTGAGCAACTGTTAACGGCTCCTACTGTAGGTGCAGCTATTACGAATTCTAAAAAATATTGATATATATACTGTACATTAAAATAATACTAGAGTTATTTGTAGGTATTTTAATGAATTGATCTGAAGTGATACGTCGGAATACAATAATGGTATTAAAGGATGCTTTTAACAGAGTACTAGAAGAGATGGGAAAATGTTTGATTACAGCTAAGTTATAGTTGGATTCTGCCTCATTGCTATATGAAATGCATTTGATTGCATAATATAAATGAATTAAAATCAAACTTTTTGTTTATTCACTACGAAGTTTGGGATAATTCACACACACACACACACACACACACACATCAGAATATGGCTCTCTATTACTCTATCAATTTTAGAGGGGACATTCGCTACAGACAGCCTTGCTTTTGTGTCCTTATTACACACAAATGATATATAATATATATAACTATAATATTATATATTCAAAATCGCCTATAAAATGTCCTATATACTATTGTCCCTTTAATTGGTGATGAGAGTCTTCTGCTCTTGTATATGAATAAAAACTGACTGCTTATTAGGGACCGTCTGTATACCGCCCCAAAGATCCCCTCACTCCTTCATGTTATTAGGGACCGTCTGTATACCGCCCCAAAGATCCCCTCACTCCTTCATGTTATTAGGGACCGTCTGTATACCGCCCCAAAGATCCCCTCACTCCTTCATGTTATTAGGGACCGTCTGTATACCGCCCCAAAGATCCCCTCACTCCTTCATGTTATTCATCGTGGTGGTAGGAGGTGGGGGCGAGTTACTGCAAATGACACCGCCACCCCTTACTCTAACATTAATCCTCAACTTATTACCGTCCCCTTCCTTACCCACTCTACCCTGTATAATAACTGTGAGAGAGAGAGAGAGAGAGAGAGAGAGAGAGAGAGAGAGAGAGAGAGAGAGAGAGAGAGAGAGAGAGAGAGAGAGAGAGAGAGAGAGAGAGAGAGAGAGAGAGAGAGGAGAGAGAGAGAGAGAGAGAGAGAGAGAGAGAGAGAGAGAGAGAGAGAGAGAGAGAGAGAGAGAGAGAGAGAGAGAGAGAGAGAAGCTTCGATGCACATATGACACTGTATATACCGTGTATAGATAGATAGATAGATAGATAAATACGCCCAGATATTACTAAAAGCACGAACGGTGGTACAAGGCGATGATCCACCATAAACCAGAGTGTGTTATCGGTTGCATGTATTGTCACTGAAGCTCAATGGTATGTTGTTGCTTTGTGATGTATGGTAATGACTTGTGTTGTGCCATGATATGACTATAGTCTATTCGCTGTATGTAGGCGAGAAATCATGACCTCTATCCTCTGTAACTCAAAAACGACTGGAGTAATCGAGCTACTATTTTTACCATTTGGGAAGTCAGTTAATGAATAGATGTGGAATTTTACAGCCAATTTGCTCCAGCCCTTTTTGAGTTACAGAGGGTAGAGGTCAATATTTCTCGCCTACTTACAGCGAATAGACTATAGTATTGTGATGACTTGTGCTGTGATGACTTGTGTTGTGATGACTTGTGGTGTGATGACTTGTGGTGTGATGACTTGTGATGTGATGACTTGTGATGTAATGACTTGTGGTGTGATGACTTGTGGTGTGATGACTTGTATTATGATGACTTTGATGTGATGACTTGTATTATGATGACTTTGACGTGATGACTTGTGCTGTGTTGACTTGTGATGTGATGATTTGTGATTTAAAGACTTGTGATGTGATGACTTGTGGTGTCATGACTTGTGGTGTGATGACTTGTGATGTGATGACTTGTGATGTGATGACTTGTGCTGTGATGACTTGTGATGTGATGACTTGTGCTGTGATGACTTGTGATGTGATGACTTGTATTGTGATGCCTTCTGTTGTGATGACTTGTGATGTGATGACTTGTGCTGTTATGACATGTGATGTCGTGTGCTCTGATAAATTGTGATACGTTGTGAGTGGATTGTGCTGTGATGTGTTTAATGTGACGTATTGCTTGTGAGATCTGGTGATATATGTAGTATTATGTTGTAGTATGTGTGGATTGATGTGAGCTTGTATCGCTTTGTTGATAGTTTGTATTGTGCTGCATGTGAGGGAATGTGTACTGTACAATTTAGTGATCTGTTTTGGAATGGAATATGTATGGGTTGATGCGTGTCTTCGCTGTTCTGTGTGGTGCTGTAGAAATGTTCCTGACTGTTGAAGTGTGTGGTTGGCCTACTGTATATCTGGTTTAGGATGTACTGTAGTTATGTTGTGCCGCGGGGTATAATATATTTGTGGTGTATTAAGGGGAAATTTGTCTTTCTTTCTTTATTTTATTTTTTATTTATTTTTTAGTTTCTTCCCTATACCTCCATACAAATTTAAATAATACTCCCAAGACCCCCCTTTGAGATAAATTTGTGCATTCTTTGGTAGAAAAATGCACCGGCCATAGGCCGGTTTCTCCTAAATTGCTGGCTCAATATCGCTTGCTAGCAAAATGATTGACTCCTAAATGGCACAAAAGGACTTAAAGTCGCCAAACTAATGGAGCGAATGCCTTAAAATTTCAAAATTATGGGAATAAACATGAAGGAAAAGGTATACAGGAAACTACCCCCTTATTAATGGTTGATGGATCTTGACATGTAGTTATTGTAGTTGTATTAAGTTGCGAGACTGCAGGGAGTGGTGGTATACAGGTGAGTGGCGATTTATAGCGGCGAAATTGTGCTGGGAAGCGATTTGTAGTAAGTTGCATTATTGGAGGATGACATGAGAGTGATTGCCAATATCGTGATTAGCGATTTGGTTCTAATAGGTTGTGTGACATGATTTCTGAATTGGAGTGAGTAGTGATATTGACTTGCTTGACATGGGAAGTGCATTTCTCTATCTCTCTCTCTGTTTATATATATATATAGATAGATAGATACGATAGATAATATATAATAGATAGTGAGAGAGAGAGAGAGAGAGAGAGAGAGAGAGAGAGAGAGAGAGAGAGAGAGAGAGAGAGAGAGAGAGAGAGAGAGAGAGATTCGCACTATGTATATTGCTGCTATTTATTACTGTTCGTGAAGGTTGGTTTTTCCAACCAATTCACCGTTAAATATATATATTGAAATGCATCAACACTTATATATTTATATGATGAACGGATATGTATACGACACAGTCCATGACACAGTGTCAGAGGTGGTGACACAGTGACACATGTAGTGATATGTGGAGGGGTGTGGTGCAGACAGGTCAGTGGCACTTGGTAACTCGATTCCACCCAATATATTCATTTATACAGAGTAGGGATGATCAGCGGTGAGAGCATTATGTTGGTGAGAGAGGCGATGTAAAGCAAGATGGATGGATGGATGAAACTAAGTAAAAGTGAGAGCAAACGGAATCAATCGCAGATAATTTGACCTTCCTGGAAGCCATCTTCATACTTCTGATAATATCTTGTTCAATAACTTGATACTTACATGTGCATCGAATAGGAAATATGACATTTGTGGAATAAACTGACGGGTAATATAATATCTTAAGGATTTATCCATAACGCTGTAGAATGACATGATCAACATGATTATATATATTTTCCATAAGTCTGCACTCTGATCACATTAATGTCGCTACATAATTATTTCATATATTCTATATTAGCTGATAGTGATAGATTTCTAGTCCGCTTTAGGTTTTATGTGTTATGTAGTTACATATAATTTTAAATTGTATAACTATATTGCTAGCTTTGGAAACAATTACATGCAATTCAAATAATTATAGATCAGCATTATTTAGTATAACACAAATTAATAAGCACTTCATTGCACCTAATCTATTACTGTTCATGATAATGCTTACTACATTATGTGAATACAGTTGGGTTTATAATATGTGATAGCATAATTAGGTCAAGGAATACTACAGTACAATACACAAAGCTATATATTGTAAGCCACTATTTATAAATGAATAATTTAGCAAGCGGTAATAACACTATACAGTAAATATCATATTTTACTTTGTTACCAGTCATACATGTAAGCGTATCCCAATATCAAAGGGAAAGCCCCCCAAAATTTACGCCCGAATATCGAAAATAAATTTAACCAGCACTCGTGATACTCAAATTGATAGTTCGATAAACAGATAACTGAATGGCCCAGATAAACCAATACATACACGGCGATAAATAACAGGTATAAGAAGTTGGGTAAACAAGGGAATAAATTGAGCTGCTGCCGATATACGAGCCTCACAGTACGTTTTCAGGAATATTTCACCTGTACCGGCACAATTTTATCCCGCTGAGATTATAAGGTCATTGCAAGGTTAAGGGGAAACTGACCGTTTGTTTGGTCTATTAATTAATTTATTCATATATTTTTTTAGTTTCCTCCCTAGACCTCCATCAAGCTTAGAAAAACACCCCCTAGACTCCCTTTCAAGATTAATTTGTACATTTTTCCTCTTAAAATTGCAAGCTCGGTATCGCTCGCCAAGAGATAATCGACACCTAAATGGCACGAAAGGTCTTAAAATTGAGAACGAAATGGGGCGAAAGGTGTTAACATCGCCAAACAAATGGGCCGAACGTCTTATAATCTCAAAACTAGTGGGGCTAAACATTAGGGAAAAGGGTGTCCAGAAAAACGGTCTGCCTCCCCTTAAATAAAATCAACTAACTGTAGCATAAAGGCAAACCATCATCATCAGAGAGATGCTAAGTTAGTCAAGTTCCACCACTACTAACATAAACAACTTCTAGTACACACATTTTCACGGAATTATCTACTTAATTTCTACCACCATCTACTCCAGCAGCTTCCTCCGATTCCACTCTCATCTACTGCATTACATCTACTTGTGTTAACCAACAATCAAGAACGACTTCACAAATTGTTATTATACATTATTGTGTCTGAGAAAATCTTAATGAAGTCGTTACACAGACTATATATATAATTTGTGTATGTACAATGTGTAGTGTGAGCTTTTAATAGAATATAGAAACAACAACAACTGAACAACAATAACCTACTTTGCCTTCATCTACACATACTACAACTCCACATACTTCATCTACACATACTACAACTCCACATACTTCATCTACACATACTACAACTCCACATACTTCATCTCCACATACTACAACTCCACATACTTCATCTACACATACTACAACTCCACATACTTCATCTACACATACTACAACTCCACATACTTCATCTACACATACTACAACTCCACATACTTCATCTCCACATACTACAACTCCACATACTTCATCTACACATACTACAATTCCACATACTTCATCTCCACATACTACAACTCCACATACTTCATCTACACATACTACAACTCCACATACTTTATCTCCACACACTACAACTCCACATACTTCATCTCCACATACTACAACTCCACATACTTCATCTCCACATACTACAACTCCACATACTTCATCTCCACATACTACAACTCCACATACTTCATCTACACATACTACAACTCCACATATTTCATCTCCACATACTACAACTTGTCTTCCCCCTCCGTACTCTCATCATTTCTAGTTACAACACCAGCAACGTTCCCCATAATTCCTCAGGCTGTACCTGCAGCATTTACAATAAAGTGCAGCATTTGAACGATGTAATTACCCACAATACCTCTAATTGCGATACCTCCAAGTAATATATCCCAACATATTGCAATATGCAGCATTACACCTTCAACTGCTTCTATTCTATGAAGCCTTTGTATTATATTATTTTTTTAACCATTAATTTAGAAGTACCGCTTATATTTAAGTGGCTACAACAGCCTCAAAACAACAATTAATCACTAAGCGATGTACCTTGGGTTTAAAATCTGGTTCACGTTTTGGGCGATTGCATGTATTCATATTTTTGTTAGTTTCCTCCCTAGACCTCCATCAAATTAAAAAAAACATCCATTAGATCCCCTTTCTAGATTAATTTGTAAATTTTTCGGTAGAAAAATGGCCCGACCGAAGGCCGGTTCTTCCAACATTACAGGCTCACTATCGTTCGCCAGGGAAAAAATCGACACCTAAATAGCACGAAAGGTCTAAATATTGACGAAGAAATGGGGCGAAAGGTCTTAAAATCGACTAACTAATTAGGCAAGCATCTTAACATCTGAAAACTAATGGGACTAAACACGAGGGAGAAAAGGGTCCAGAAAAGCGGCCCATCTCCCCTTATTCTTAAATATAGAGCCAGCATCTATAGGTATATCTTAACTCCTACAATGTGACATGGATCCCAATATATCTTAACTCCTACAATGTGACATGGACCCCAATATATCTTAACTCCTACAATGCAACATGGACCCCAATATATCTTAACTCCTACAATGCAACATGGACCCCAATATATCTTAACTCCTACAATGTGACATGGACCCCAATATATCTTAACTCCTACAATGTGACATGGACCCCAATATATCTTAACTCCTACAATGTGACATGGACCCCAATATATCTTAACTCCTACAATGTGACATGGACCCCAATATATCTTAACTCCTACAATGTGACATGGACCCCAATATATCTTAACTCCTACAATGTGACATGGACCCCAATATATCTTAACTCCTACAATGTGACATGGACCCCAATATATCTTAACTCCTACAATGTGACATGGACCCCAATATATCTTAACTCCTACAATGTGACATGGACCCCAATATATCTTAACTCCTACAATGTGACATGGACCCCAATATATCTTAACTCCTACAATGTGACATGGACCCCAATATATCTTAACTCCTACAATGTGACATGGACCCCAATATATCTTAACTCCTACAATGTGACATGGACCCCAATATAAATACGCCTGACGGCCTTATTGGGCTATTCTTAGTTGGAATTAAGCAAAGCTGGTACATGTCATATTTTAAATATATTATGTTGTACCAACATTGTAAAATGCTAACTGAATACACCTTATTATTATTATTATTATTATTATTATTATTATTACGAATGTTATATTTGCTACTGCCATATGATGTTATTCAATTTAGGAAAATTATCTAGTTATCGAAGGATTAATTAACTGTTTCATTTTGAGCAGAATCGTCTGGAGTCAAACAATATTGACGTTATCTAATTTAAGGTAGGCGTGGGGAGGGGAAGGGGGGTAGTTTGCTATCTAGACCTCTATGAAGCTATACAAATAAACACACCCATGACCCTCCTTCAAGATATAAAATTGTACATTTTCCGGTAGAATTATGTCCCAGCCGCCGGTTCCTCCTATGTTACAGGCTTGTGTTATTGCTCGCCGCCATAGAAAAATCGACACCTAAATGGCGTAGAAGGTCTAAATATTGACAAAAGAAATGGGACGAAAAGTCTTAAAATCACCAAACTAGGGGAGCGAATGTCTTGGAATCTCAATACTAATGAGGTTATATAATTATGAAGGAGATTGGGTCTAGACAAAACAAAAATCTCCCATTAATGACCTATCTATGGCATCCATACTGTAAACAAACACTTGGCCGATGATAGTCCACCAGAGTCTTGTCTACAATTATTCATCTTTCATCCAGTTCTTAATACATATAAATTAATTTCAGCATTATATTTCACTAATTGATTTCTCTCTCTCTCTCCCGCTGGCGAACGCTGTAAGTTTAAAAACACTACAGAAGTGTATCCAATGTGAACAGTGATAGCTGGATCTGTGGTATATATATATATATATATATATATAAAGAGAGAGAGAGAGAGAGAGAGAGAGAGAGAGAGAGAGAGAGAGAGAGAGAGAGAGAGAGAGAGAGAGAGAGAGAGAGATTTGTAAGTAATGTGGTTTTCCGTTAACATTCCTGATAACAAGTGAATATATGCAATATATTTATATGCAAACAAAAAGAGAGGTAACCTATGCAGTATAATGATTCATATCGGTATTTTAATAATCGAGTAGAAATCGGGTATTTCATTTTGCAAATAGGTATACATTTCAGCGATATACGAATAATAACAATGTCAATATTTTTATATATAAGCAAATATACCGTTTATGATATCGGCAATAAAACATCAATCACAACGCGTCAAGCCATGCAATGCATATATGCGTTTCAATATTAATCACAAGTATTTTATATATCAGATATGTTAAAACGATGGCGGGTTTGATTAACACATCTATCCATTTACAATATCTATCGCTCTTATGAACCCCATTTACCTTCATATAAATGTGTCAATCTTTATTTACTTAGCATTAAACGGTTCGACTGTCTATTTTTCTAACTCATCTCGAATTTACCCGTCAATAATCGAGTTTCTCCACAGTTCACGATAGCTGAGAAGGGGTTCCCAATAATAGTTATGACGTCACTTTTTCTTATCACAGTCATATCTTGATTAAGCGTCGCCATGCTCGCGTCAACAATACTAAAAAAACGCCATAACTTGTAACGATAATAAAATACTACAATGTTTGTTTCTGGCTATATCTGTATCATTTTGATGTAGTAAGCAAATGTTAACCAGCTACATCATGACTTTCAGTACGTCATCGATCATTGGTTTTATTTTCTTCTTCTTTTTTGTTTAATGGCCCATTTCCTCTATTGTGTATTTGAGAGGTAGGTCAACGTATAAGAATCCCTATCTATCTCCTCACATCACCCATACAACCTTTCAAGAATACCGGCCATATTCCTGATCAGTAGCACAATAAAAACACAAATAAAAAAAAAAAATAATAATTGAACGAAAATATTATAAATGATTTGATGCAATTACTAAGTGCTGGCAAGTTACCTTTCTTTAATTACCATTCACATGCTCATATTTATTGGCTAAGACTGACCAGACTCGCCTCACTTGTTTAGGACTACAACTAATAAGAGAATCATCATGCACACAACTTATCAAGATATGTAGGACTACGTTTATAAGAACAAGACAAATTATGTACACATATACACAATACGGGTCACTGTGGTTCAGTGGTCTAAGGCACTTTGTCTTGCGCTGACCGCGAGGGGCCGGGGAGAGGGTTCGAGCCACCATCACACTCCTAAAGTTTTTTTCGGCCATAGCAACGGAGAGAATTGTATCGTGGTTCCTCCTAACCAAGCTGCCATCAGCCTGTGTTAGCCTATACATCTTCTCACCAATACAACGTGCATCTGCGTATGTACTTGGTGGGAAGCCAGGCACCTCACGGTCGCCAAAGGTATGATTGATGATGGTAATACTTGTGATGATAGTAACCCATCTCAGAGTTGGGTATGCCATTTTGATTTTGAGCAAAACGGCACGTCTACTTTATTATTATTATTATGTAGGACTACGGTCATAAGAACCACCTTCATCATACACAAAACATACCACGATTTTTAAGACTAATTAAGGTTATAAGTACGAGATTCATCATGTACACAATATTTCATGATATTTAGGACTACTGTTATAGCATGATGCCCACTGTATCTAATACTTTTTGAAGCTACCTAGTGCATTTCAGTTGTTGGAAGCAGCAACAGTATTGTCATGTCATGTCGGTGGGGCTATAACAAATTACGTTCTTAAGCAATGTACAACATGGATTGACTACCAAAAAAATATTACCTTCCCGCGATGTACCGGTATTGAACCAGTCAGTAGCATAGACTGTACCCTGTTATCACTACTAGGCCACACTGACCAGATATACAGTATATTCTTACAAACATACGTACTTCACCTTTGCTATAGATTCAACATAGTTTTGCCAGTCTACAAACCCGTTAAACAATTAAGTACTTTGGATATACATTGTGTGTGTAAATACTACAGAGAAATATAGGGTTGAAAAAGTAGGCCCTCATCTGACTCTCCTATGTTGTATCACAATACGAGTGTTGTCGGTGGATTTATCCGAGTCACAGAGTATGACCAAACCAAAATTACACTAGTGTTTTACTTTATGACGCAGTTTTTGATCATCACAATACTCTGATTCACCATATTCCATTTGAGTCAAAAATAGGCAAACCCATGATACCTTTATATCTTTAACTATTATGAATGTTTATACTAATCATGTGACAAAGATAACGTACTGACCGTTAAGCTTCAGTTACTTTTTCCAAGTTTTCTCCAGTTGATTCGTACGATTATTGACCAGTCTCCTTTCGTTTAACTTCACTTAATTTGAGGGGCATACCGGTATCTATGGATAAGAAAAACGCCTGGAGGTAGCACCAGTGTATTTCCTTCAGGTTATCCCTTCTCCACATCTATGTTGTTATATTTTCATATCCAAATGTGTTTGTTCTTTATATTGTATTTCCCATGTTCTTCTTTCTATATCTGTATTTCCCACGTTCCTCTTTCTAGCTCTGTATTTCCCATGTTCCTCATTTTATATCAATATCTTCCTAACCCATTTTCTTCACTACCACTTCCACCACTCTGCTCAATATCATTTGTCTTCCATTACCTTTTACTGTAATCCTATTTCGTACTCTTTTGTGCTCTCACTCTCTATATTACATATATATATATATATATAAAGAGAGAGAGAGAGAGAGAGAGAGAGAGATGAGAGAAAGAGAGAGAGAGAGAGAGAGAGAGAGAGAGAGAGAGAGAGAGAGAGAGAGAGAGAGAGAGAGAGAGAGAGAGAGAGAGAGAGAGAGAGACTGTACTGTATAATATACCTTCCTGCCTCCCTCTCCTCTCCCTTCCATGCACTCTATCATGTTTTATTACACCTTGTCCTTTTGTGACCACTATTGTCTTGTTCTGGCTCTCTTTGCATTTCTCGGTCTTTCTTACATGCCTTAAATAGTTCATCATATTTCTATTCATTTAAATATGTTCCTTATATTTACTTATGTCACTTACACTTAACATTAGCATTATCTTGAACTTAACTAATTTATTCGTTCGTTCTGTATTGAGGTATCTATTTTGTTCAGGTGTGTATTTTTGTGTGAAAATGTGTTATTCATGTTTTTCTTAGGAGTGTCTCATTCACTGACTATATAATTTTCACTGGCTATTTATGTCAATTCGCAAAGAAGAAACCGGCGTATTGTTCTCTCTCTCTCTCTCTCTCTCTCTCTCTCTCTCTCTCTCTCTCTCTCTCTCTCTCTCTCTCTCTCTCTTTCTTATATACTCCGCTAAGTGAACATTTGTAATATTCCTTTTACGAGAGGTTTAACAGTGTCCATTAATTTTCTTTATCTCTCACGAGTAAACTTTTATTACATTTGCTGTTAATATGAATCAAGATGAAGTATGAAATAAGGGGCAGCATGTTCATATTTGGCTGATGGCGTGTGTGTGGGTGTGTGTGTGTGGGTGTGGGTGTGGGTGTGTGTGTGTGGGGGGGGGGTGTACTGTATGTATATGTGTGTGTGTGTGTTTGTGTGTGTATGTGTGTGTGTATTAGCAATGGCTCATCAATATGCAAATTAATGAAATTGCTCGCATTTCCTGGGAGGTATAAGATGACACCAAGCATGGCTTAGAAGACACCCGTGTAAGAACAACAGACTAAACTAGGAAAACGTATCAATAAAATATGATTCGGACCACAGGAAGACTAGTAAGAAAATACATTAATTTATAGAGACAAGAGGAAACAATCTGTTTGGGATTGTGGAACGGAACAGAAACTGAAAAGAAATGTTATGTGAAATGAAACAGCAATTGAGCGATTCGCACCCATAATTCTGAAAGGCAATTCATATAAAGGAAAGCAATGGAGAAAAACGGACCTAAAGCAAATTGATCAATAGTGAAAATGGATAAATAAAATGAGGAAGACAACCTAATACAAAACGATAAATATTGATAAGTATACGAATGAGAAATTAGAACATTACAAAAAAGGCAAGTAGTTAATTGTAAGGATAACAATGATATTCTCGAATCTATAACAAGACGATTAACCCCTTCATCACCAACATGCAATTTTACCTTTGATTCTGGCTAAAATTAGACGATTTTATGGAGTTTTAGAATGACCTATGTTGTTAAGAGGGATTATTGAGATCGTATATACCCATATCAGTCATAGAGGTAGATTATAAACTAAAGACAATCGTCAAATGGTAACCATAATAATGATGCTAATTACGTACTGGTTGTGAAGGGGATAATCACAAATATGACATACAAAGTGAAGAATAAATAGAAGAACTAAGTAAAACTACGAGGACACTGGGAGAGAAAGTAAACATACATTAAGATATAACAGGTAAATGACGGACGAGGTAGGAAAACAGAGAAAGGCGAGTGAAGACAAAGGTGAATAATTGAACAAGTGGCTAACATATGGTGATAGAGAAGGGTGAGGGCATAACGGAGAGTATGAGTTATAAGGAGTTACAAGGAATAGTTAGTATCTCAGAGACCTTGCGGTCCATTCCAGAGAGATACTCCAAGTGGAAGGAGAGAAATTGTTTAGTGCACTGCACTCATTACAGAGTGTGGAAAATACCATCTACTCTAATCATGAGCTGCTCTACTGAAGAACTGCTTACAACTTCTGAGGGAAGTTTGTTCCAGGTAGAACATATATCTTATATGTGAAAATAGTTTCCACAAATACTAGCGCAGTACCATTTTAATTCTAACTTCAAGCCATGTTTGTGTATTGTATTCATATTGAGGCTAAACATTTTGCTATAATCCACATTGTCAAACCCATTAAGTATTATAAAAACTTCAATGAGCTGAACTCGTACTCTGCGTATTTCCAACGGAAAAGTGAGTGAGAGAGAGAGAGAGAGAGAGAGAGAGAGAGAGAGAGAGAGAGAGAGGTGCATACATACTAATAGGAGACGGACAGACTAATTAAGGAGCTCACTCAGGCGGATCTTGTGTGCGTGTCATGTGAAGGGTGGCTTAAGGGCCAGGTAGTTGCTATTTGGGACCCCTTCTCCCTCATACTTAGCCCCATTAGTTTTGAGATTTTAAGACGTTTAGCCCATTAGTTTTGGCTAACAGTATATATATATATATATATATATATATATATATATACAGTATACAGTATATATTTTGTTTATTTATTTTTTTCATTAAGGCACATAATAATTATCTACCCGCCAATCAAACGAATCGGACGGTAAATGCGAACATGAACTACGCTTGAGCTCGCCCATTGATAAGAGGGAAAGTATGTGGATACAGTACGGTATATATATATATATATATACAAGCACGACTTAGATAAACACACCTCTATTCTTGATAAAGAAATAGACTCACGCCGCCTATTCATTCTTGAAGCTATATATATACAAACATACCAACCTACTTTAAACACACAAGCGGAATACAGCCAGATCCTACCCTCGGCACGCCCTTCCACAGCGAGGCCCCCCATGATGCCCCCAGGAATGCCCCCTCCACACACGCAGATGAACGATGCAGAGGCCCCGCCCACTCCTGCGTCCGGCCAGCCTACCAGAGCTAGTCTTAGGTTAGCCAACCAGCGTACAGCTAGCACACAATAATCCCTTTCTTGATCTTGTATCGCCTATATAAACTCGACTTATCACCTTCTAACTTCACTTCTCCTTGATAATGATGGCTGCGCCCATTGAAACGTCGGAACCATTTGCAAACCTCCGTTACCAACTTCCTGAAAATACCAGGAAACTATACGAAAAATTGAGAGTATCAATAAAAAACTCAATAATGCAAACTGTGCCTATTATTTTAATCTCACCTGCCTGAAAGAAAATATCCTCCCTGGCTACACTAATATCAAAATATATATATATATATATATATATACTGTATATATATATATATATATATATATATACTGTATATATATATATATATACACTGGCATATACTGTATATATACTGTATATGATTTCGTCAAAGTTACAGTCTCGATATCGCTCGTCCAGGAAGAAATCGACTCCTAAATGGGGTGAAGCGCTTTATTATCGCCAAACTAATGAAGCAAAACAAGGGAAGTCCAACACGACTCCCCTCAGACAAACTGAAATTAATATGAAAAGGAATACAAAAAAAGTAAACGTGAAATTGCATTGTCTTTATTATTTCATCACTTCCAAAGGCCTACTAAGAACTCTAAAGCACAATGTTCACTATACATATTTAACAACAACACATACAAGGAAGGGGCTCAGTTTTGTTTACTTGTGTTGAATAGTCTTGATAGCTGGGAAACATGATAGACAAAACAGGGCAAGAAACAGATATACAGGAACAACAAGACTGGCAGGCTGTACATAATTAATGAGGCGGTCTAATTAAAGACTTATAGAGTGACAGTGAGGAGGGGAGGGAAGAAAATATGAAGATGAGAGGATCAACGGAAGGAGTCTTGGGTAAAAGAATAATGGCGATCAATAAAACACAGGTGTTATTATATAATGGACGTGTTCAGACAGGCGGATCTTGTGTTCGAGTCTTGTGATAAGTGGCTTTAACCAGTTCAGTACCAGCGACGTCTTCTTCATTATATTCTGGCAACTATTAGATGATTATATGCAGCCTAGGAAAGATGTCTACACATTAAAAGGTTACAGACTATCTCAATTAATCTTTTTAGCTACCATATATCCTTCCTAAGCTTCATATAATCGTCTAGATGTAGTTGAAATCAAATACAAAAACATCATCGGTACAGATCTGGTTAAATGTGGCAAAGATTTGTATCGACCTCATTCAAAAGCGTACATATGCTCAATGACGACTTCCAGGACCAACGTGAAGAAACAGTAACTAATTTAAATGAAATTGATTGGCCTTGGCAAGGTTTTGGGAGTGCCCGCTAAGGCTCATTTATAGCCATCAAGCAAACGAATCAGACAACACACTGCGGACATGTGTCATATGTGAGCTCACCCATTTGACGATTACATTGTGAACATTAAAATAAAGAAATAGTTGAGGAGTAACATTAGAAAAATATCATGAATTAGACAAAAAGTGCCGGAGAAAAATAGATAACAAATATGTAGTATACTAGCTGAGGAACCCGGCGCTGCCTGCGGTAAAATAGATAACAAATATGTAGTATACTAGCTGAGGAACCCGGCGCTGCCTGCGGTAAAATAGATAACAAATATGTAGTATACTAGCTGAGGAACCCGGCGCTGCCTGCGGTAAAATAGATAACAAATATGTAGTATACTAGCTGAGGAACCCGGCGCTGCCTGCGGTAAAATCGAAGTACGAGCTGTATATCTGGGAGGGGTGGGGGGGGGGGGGGGGGAGTTGTTCCCCCGGGAGGTGAGGGGACAAAACAAACACCAAGGCTTAAAACCTATTCTGGCATCCCCTTAGTATGCATGCCAATTATGGGCTCTCCATCTTCGTGAACAAAACAGACAGAAAGTGCCCTTTATATAGTAGATAGGATCACGTTCGAAAACTTAACGCGAAAAAGTCCAGATTACAATATTAGGAGTGGAGAGATGAGAAGGAAACGCGGGGTGAAAATTGAAAAGCACCTGGTAAACTAAAGACAATACGATATTGAAAGAAAGAAATTCCCAAATAGATTAATGATAGAATGTGGAGTTTTGGACACATAAAACACTGAATTATCCCTGTATATCGTGAAATATAGAAAGGGAATGCATAAATAATGTAATTGAAGAAACTTTGATGTTGAAGTTTTTAGACATTGACGACAGAAAAGATGGGAGACAAAAGCATTACAGGTGAGGCATAACGAAGGAAATTAAGTTATACATTTAAATATATACACGACTATAGGCAAACCACGAGAAAGGAGATGAATGCGCATATACTGTAGAGTAATGGAAGACCCGTCGTTGTATAAGGACAGAAGTATGACCAGAATGTATAAAGCAGGAATTAATGGACAATAAAATGGGAAACAAATTAACATACGATTAGAGGGAAAGGGGAAAGTGAATGGGAAGATAGAAGTATCACAAAAGTGCATAAAAGAGTGGAGTTGATAAATAGGGTAATGGAAAAAAAGTGGATGAATGACGTTAGAGGGAACAATGGAATAAGATTGAAGGTAGGGACAAATAAATACGCCCATCCCACCTTAAGCAAGCTTAGAGATGTAAGACATGAGAGCAATTGGACGACAGTTAAAGGTTTCAGAATAGTTACGCTTCTTCGGGACTGGTTTAGTGAGAGCAAATTTACAGCATGTAGGAAGTATGTTTTAGGAAAGACAGAAATGGAAATGTTTTGCCTAGGCAGGGAGTCAGCATGGAAAAAGTGTTTGTGTAAAACAGGAGGAACACCATCTGATCCTTACACCTTCTTAGTATTAAGCCTAGAGAGTACATCCTTAGAAGAGATTATAAGCTAGGCATAAGTTAGAGAGGTATAAGTGAAGAGGGAGAAATAGCACTGGAATCTTCCAAGGTAGAGTTTCTAGCAAAAGCTTAAGCAAAGAGTAAGGCTTTGTCAGAAGAAGTAGTGACAGTGTGCACCACTGTCTTTTCTTCCTCTGACAGTAGCAAATTGGAGGGAAACACAAGTAAGTACATTTTTTGGGGAGGTTTTTGGCTTGATGCCAGAAAGGTTGTGAAGAAGTAGAGTTAGAAAGTACCACATATTTGTAATTGATGACAGAATTTTAGGCAAGTCGAAGAATAAATTTAAGTTGAATCCGTGCAGAAAATTACAGAGTATGAGATTCTTGAGTTTGAAGACGACGGTACTATTTGAATGCTTCCACTTTACGGCAAACAGCAGTAGAACAAACGTCAGTAAACCAAGATTTGTTTTTGCAACAGATTGAGAGAAAGAAAATGGAATGTATGCCTCCATGCCCGAGAGGATTACCTCGGTAATGTGTTCGGCACACTCCAAGGATCCCTAGTCACGAAAGCAAAACTAATTCCGTGGAAAATCAATGAAGTACTACTAAAGAACCTTCCAGTCGACAGTACCAACATGCCACAAGCGCCACCGGCTGGGAGGCTCAGATGGCCGCACTGGAAAGATATGACAGGTAACAGATGTAAAGTAACGATCAATCGGAGAAGTCCAGCGGAAAGGAAGATTTTCAGTGTAAGCAGAAGGATCAGAGGCAAGGAATAAGTCAAGGATGTTGTGCCGATCTCCAAGACAGTCAAGGATATAAGTAGGGTCTATCTGCTTCTGGTCATTTAGGATAGACCAGCTGTAGGCTTGTTTACTAGGTGGGTTAGTGAAAGAAGAAGATAAGAGGAGAGCCATTCGCGGTGGTGAAATTGAAATATCCTAAGGTGGAGATTTCAGAGAAAGGAGAGGTTGATACATTCCTGTGACACCCTTTCTATCGGCTCCTTCGAATGCTATTCTCAAACGAAATCTCATTGTTTCATACTTGCTATTCAAGTGGATATATATACTCATTTCATTGATATTTCGCACATTTCTTCCTCAAATCAATGCTAAAATGTCAAATGAAACATTAGCAATATAATGTTAGACTTTCTCCCACCATGTTAGTTGTAAATCTCTAGGCCATCCCAACTTTCCCGAGTTAATATTTGCATGCCCAAAAACTATTCAACACAACCCTAATTCTCCATATTCTATATATCTTTACTAATTATATTTTCTATTCCACATACAATAATCCTTGCAATCAGTATAATCCAAACACGTGTTATTGTATTTTGTTGTATTATTTTTGCTATAACATTTTAATTTGGGGTATTTCTGAACTCCAATCTCCTCTTTAACTTTATATAAATTCTAGTAACCTTTTCAGAGCCAAAAGAATATATAACTTTCTTAGTTAACTTGAATCCAATATCTGCCAGCTTGGGAATATATTTCACAGAATAACTTTAGGCTTGACATTTACTAGTTTAAATTTTACGTAAAATTTCTTCCAATACAATTTTAAGTATTTTTAACTTTGTTTGTCCATTCCAAGTGCATGAATGGTTTAGTGAACTTTGACAGCTATACGTTCTATAACCATTTTTGACAATAATATATTCATTTATATATATATCTATGAATTCTGACTACATTAAGGGGAGATGGTTCACTTTTTGGGCGAATTTTGCATATATTCATTATTTTTCTAGTTTCCTCCCTAGACCTCCATCAAATTTAAAAACACATCCATTAGATCCCCCTTCTAGATTAATTTGTACATTTTTCGGTAGAAAAATTTCCCGGCCGAAGGCCGGTTCTTCCAACATTGCAGGCTCACTATCGTTCGTCAGGGAAAAAATCGACACCTATATAGCACGAAAGGTCTAAATATTGACGAAGAAATGGGGCGAAAGGTATTAAAATCGACTAACTAATGGGGCAAACATCTTAACATCTGAAAACTAATGGGGCTAAACATGAGGGAGAAAGTGGTCCAGAAAACCGGCCCATCCCCCCTTAAGATTCGTTCCCATATTTTTGGCCATTGACCACAAGTTGTTGCTGTTGCTGTTCCTCAGGCTGTCTGGCCGAGCAGCCCCAAGGTCCCGAGCAAGGCCAAGGCCATAACCGAGCGCCCCCACATAACCCTCCCAGCTTACCACTAATAATGCCCAGGTGACCGAAGCCACTCAAAGGCGAGGAGCTGAGGAGGGTGCGGAAACGCCCGGGAAACAAAAGCCCCACCCAAGGCCCTGTGCCCCTCAGCAATTATAAAGGGAAAGTTGAGGGGCAAAGGAAAAATGTGACGCTTTGGCTCCCAATCTGCCAGGGTTGGCAGTAGGGAGGTCAATCCACGGAAAAGACGCCGTCACTTGAGATCTAGAAAATATATAAGTAAAAGGAACAGTCAGAGTAAGCTATGGGTATGGCAGAGAACGCTCAACTCTCATTCTGATAGACCAGCCCATCACCAAAGTTGAGTTATTGTTCTGAACGGCGATCAATAGTCGGTCACCAAAGACACATTTCTGAATTAAGCCTCAGACATACGGCCATTCTTTCTTCTCTACCTCTCTCGCTACTCAGTCAACCTCGATTTTACTTTTATTGTATTTATGTTTGTATGTATGTGTGTGTGTGTACGCGCGATTACGTTCACATGTAGTGTACTGTGTCGTTGTTTGTCTCAAGTTTCGCCTTCCTTTCTTTTAAATTAGAGTCCTTATGAACACATTCAACAATGATACCTAACCAATCTTATAAAGTCTTATATCAAAATAGTATCCTACACTTAAGTACCAATAACGTACATATATTCCTAGTACTGTACAGCAATAATGTCATATTATTTGTGTACCTTAGTTATTGCAATGTAATATATATATATTGAGAATATATCACAAATACACGTGAGCCACTAAATGTTTCTAGTCTCTCAGTGGGGATCGAACCATCGACCATCAGAACGATAGCCGACGCTTTAATCAATTACACCGTGGTGTAATTGCCGTGGTGTAATTGATTAAAGCGTCGGCTATCGTTCTGATGGTCGATGGTTCGATCCCCACTGAGAGACTAGAAACATATATATATATATATATATACCTGCATATCCCTATAGGTGAATGCAAATTTTTAGTTATACAAAATATGCGTCGGTCTAAATACGCGAGTGATATAAAAGGCAGTAAAGGTTGTCTAGCAATAGAGGACTAAGAGCCAGTTGACATTTACGATCGTTCAACAAGCGGGTACGATGTGAATATTGCTGATGATGTTACAGCTGACCTCGGGGAATGGGATCATAAAACGTTATAGCTGAGGAGAGCTCAAATGTCGTGGTCTACATAGTTGACATATATAATATTTGTACATTAAACGTAGACTACACTATATGGCAATTCTTCATTGTGAAATATTTTTGTAAAACACAATTCTACATTGTGTATATTGAAATATGAACACCTTTACAAAAAGAATGATTACACAATAATTATACTCACTGACAGACAGTAACTCTAACTGTATAATTATACTTAGCCAATTTTGCTTGGATATTTTAGCCATTAAGGGGAGGTTTTTAGTGAGTTTCCTACTCCTCCATCAAGCTTAAAATTACACCCCCTAGACCCCCTTTCAAGATAAATTTTTACATTTTTCGGTAGAAAAATTTCCCGGCCGAAGGCCGGTGCCTCTTAAATTACAGGCTCGCTATCGCTCGCCAGGGAAAAATCGACAACTAAATGGGACGAAAGGTCTTCAAAGTGACATAAATGGGGTGAAAGTTCTTAAAATCGCCAAATTAATGGGGCAAACGTCTTAAAAAATCTCAAAAGCAATGGGGATAAACATGAGGGAGATAGAGGTAAAGAAAAAAATCCCTCAAGTGGAAATCTCCCCTTAAAGAATGTAGAAGAGACAATCTAAATATACTTACATACTACTGATGAAATATTTTGTGTGTTCCAATTATGTACTCATATCAAGCTAATTTAGCATATATAAGAGTAGCTCTGTAATATTTCTGTACATTAGCAGACGTACGCACATTATCGCTTCCAACAATTAATAATACTTTACCCAAACTTTAACTATTTATGATATTCTCTACTTTATCTTTTTCACGTTATACTAACTTGTTATATACTGCACGTTCTTCTTATAATGCTAACCTTATACAGTAAAGATAGTGTTCTTCAATTTTCATCTTAATATGTATATTACTTTATATTGTTCAACTTGTTTACGCTAATTAATATATATCATATAATTTAAAACAGAGAAATTTTGGGAAAACATTGTAAGATTTGCAACTTATTAGGTAAGTTGCAAATCTAATGTTTTCCCCAAATTTCTCTGTTTTAAACTATATAGAAACACTTTACATAACTCAGAATTGTATATATCATATAAATATCACATATATATATATATAATATCTTTATAAAATTTAAGCAAATGTTAGCTCCAAGTTAGCAACTTCAGTAAATGTGACGCATTTCTTTCTGTTACATTGATTATCTTTAGACGTTTTTAGGCAGATTAGTATAGACCTTTATTAGGAAATTAACTAAGGTTGACAGGAGTCTTCTAGTCACACTTGGATACACTTTTAATTGCTGGTATTATGTAGTCGAACTTTAAAATATAAGTGTACTATAATGTATGTTCCCTAACTTATATATATATATATATATATATATATATATATATATATATATATATATATATATATATATATATATATATATATATAGTTTCTAATAATCGCTTACACATTATATTTTTTTTGTTCAGTATTTATAACAAACGCACTGACATGTCTAACACTGTCTATCAGTAGCTCACTGACCCATATATGTGTATGAAAAAGTTGCAAAATATATATATTAAATATACACTCTGACAACATTATTAATGACTAACATTGGTATATAATAACAATAACAGATTAATGCTTACATCAGCCGGCTTAACATGTGTCAAAATGTCTCCGGTTTCACGGATGATGCCCAATTGATTAAACAACATCACAGAAAGTCATTGAATTAATATCGGTACATCTGTGATAATTAACTGCATTTGAAAGATAAGAGCAGATTATCATATACAACCATTAACAGCTCATCACATAATTCATAACATAAATCATGATACATACTAGTCTTCCCAAACACCAGCACCGCCATTTCACATACCTCCCTTCATCCTCCTAATCCTATATAATAGGTACAGTCGCGCTAATAAGTGATGTTTCGGCACCAAGTATGGTTTGATCAATAATTGGGATCGGCAATATCTAAGCTTCATTTCTTCATATCGAGTGTAATATGCAAACATGTTCCTTCACTTACCAACCCTATTCAACATCTGACAGACATTAATACAGCACAGAGCAAGCCAAACGTAATGACAGCTGGATCATGACTTACTAGCATGACTGTACTTTGTCCTGGGCCCCGTAAATGACAAGTGGCCTCGGGAGATATATCATTAGGGGACCCCACCTCGCTTTTGTTCTCTTTCTCTCCCTCTCTCTTTGGCTTGTATCCTTTCGGTCCCATTCAGCCTACTGTTTTAAGACGTTTACCCACATCCAGGTGTCAATATTTTCCTGGCGAGCGGTAGCGAGCCAGCATATATATATTTGTTTTTTACAGCAAGCTAAATTTGTACATTTTTCGATAGAAAAATTTCTCCGGCGAAGCCGGATTTCTCCATACAATGCTGGCTCGCTAAAGCCAAGAGAGAAAAGGAGAAAAAGATAAACAAAGCCGGTGACCCCCTTAATTAGTGTTGCCGGGCTGTCATGATGAGCCATAATGGAGTTAGAGATCCTGTAGTAAGAGAGAGTGACCATCGTTCTCTTTTGACGCTATTTTGGTGCCACAATAATCAAGCAACAGGGTTTTGTTTTGGTGATGTAAAATGTATATCCAAGAGCCGAACTATATATCCTCTACCAGTATTGATGAAGGTATATTATTGCAATGGCGATATTTGATTGGAAAGAGAAGATATTGTCACCATTGGGGCCAAGATGGCGGAGGTTGGCCTATTTCTGTTTACTATAGGGTCTCTAAATGGGCTACATGGCACAGTCGGGGACTACAGTGATAGTCCTGTAACGGTCAAAAGTTTCCCCCTATATTTTGTCCTGAACTAAGCCCAGATCAAAGGGTAATATGTTAATGAAGCAGTTAATAGGGTACAATCAACTCGTTTAATCCGCGGAGTCTCAGAGATTGTAGTTATAGCAATTATATTTGTTTGTAGGAAACATTATTGCTTATATATATCTTGATTCATTATTTGTCATCTTTGTATACTGTAAATATATTATATACATGTACTTTTAAGCTTCAAATAAGCCTAAACAATATTCTTAGACTCTGCGGATTATACGAGTTGACTGTACTGGTGGTGTAATGGTTAAGGTGTCTAAAAATGTGTGTGTGATAACCCGGGTTCGAATCCTGGTGGATCACATAATTATATGCTTTCATTAATTTCATTGGAGGTGTTTGGTGTTGTGGTGAAATTAATATAAAAAAAAAAAAAAAAAAAAAAAAAAAAAAAAAAAAAACACACACACACACACACACAGAATATGGTGCAGTTAGAACTATAGGAACCTGATTCACTGCTTTATTGACATTATCCATTGATTTGAGACACTTTAGGACCAAGAAATGGACGTCGCTTTTGTCCGTGAATGTACTATTGCTGTAGTCCCCGAATCGACTTTTGCCGTTATTGTTAGAGTTGGGGTTCAGGTTATGTAACTGTTTATGATCATGAATTTTTACTTTAATTTCTACTATTGGATATTATTTGTTTTCGTATTGTATTTGTTTTAAGTACGGATAATTAATGTACGATTCTCATTTTCTAGTAACTTCTACGTGTCATTACAGGCATTACTTGTAATTTTGTCCACATCATATACATACAATGTGAATAAAACGTCTTACTGAAAAATGCGTTCACAATCCTGACATAACCTCCACATTAATACATTTTAAGACATGGCAACAAACCTTTCATTTGTTCTTTGATAATGAACAAAGCCACATTATCATTAAAATATGCTACGCCATAGTCTCCACTATCCTGATATCAGTAACTAGTGTTAACTTATATACGTTATCGTGGCAGTTTTGCTTAAATGTTCATTTCAAAGTTTCAGTCAGAGCAGATGATATCAACAGAATGGAACATAAGATGAGAATGATGAGATGGCTGTGTGGGGCCAAACTGCAAGACGGTTTTAGGTATGAAGAATATCAGCGATGATATGAGATGGTTTGGACATGTGGAATGGATGGATGAATTTAGGTGGATGAAAAGATGCAGGTCCGTGATCGTGGGCGGAGCTGCTTTAAGGTGCAGACCAAGAAAGACTTGGGATCAGACCTTACGGTCTGATCTTGAATGAAACAAAAAACCTGACTAGTGAGGCAGCTCTGAACAGGGCTGCCTGTAGCACCGTCATTAGGACGTGAGACCGGAACTGCACTCTGTATGGAGCACTTCGTCGTTAAATGTATTTAGATATGTTATGTATGTCTAAACAGGTGTTAATAAAAGTATGTGTGAGAAAATATGTATATTTTTCTATCTACCTATTGAAAACTGCTTGATCCTGAAGTGGTGCCCAGGAATGAATCACTTCCATGTACCTGTATCATCCAAAAGCCGGCGCCCCTCCTTCTAATCAATAACACCTGCATTCATATACCTCCCAACCTAATCCCTCCACCTCTTTCTCGATCTGCTCTCTCCCTCCCTGCCCTTCCACCTCACTCTCTTGCACTCTTTAAGTAATTATTTCACTCACCATACGCTCCACATGGCCAAGCTATATTAAGGTGTCCCTTCTGATATTCTCCACCACATCAACATCCACACCACCGGGTGAATGGGACCTGTCAGCCTTGGTCGGCAACCCATCTAGGGGAGATAACCATATTCAAATCCGCGGGGATAGGACTCCTCAGCCTTGGTTGGCAACCTGTCTAGGTGAAAAAAACTTATACAAAATACCGAAGGGCGGCGCGCTCATCGATGCCACTTGCAGGTGGCGAACTCTACAATAGATGCAATAGATACCACAACGCTTGTATACTTCTTCACTTGTCTGTATTTTTCCATGTGTCTCCTCACAAATTTTTCATATATTATATTTACATCCCTCTTATTCTTGAATTATCTCTCACCAATAAGGTCCATGCTTCACTCCCGTAAGTCAAATTTGGGATTACCACACAATATTGCAGTAGCTTCCTTGCTTCCATGCTCACCACCCAGTTCCTTGTCACTGCTCTCAGCATTCCTACAACCCTCCTCCTCTGTTGCACCCTCTATTGCACTTCATTCCCTAAACTCCTACTTTACGTTATCACTGTACATAATTTATTGTGTGTATTTGTAATTATATTTAAACTGTATAGGTGTAGAATAACATAAACAAATCACAACCTAAGCTCATCCAAATGTATTAGGAGATCAGGAAAATATTTATGGATGATTATACCTGTGCTTTGTGGTTATTGTACATTCGTAAAATGTGACATTAACTCAATAGTATAAACAATGTATGGAACGTATTACAACACCAAAGTATCCTTAAAAAATAATATAAAATTAATGAGTCATATCGTACAGCAAAATATGTTTTTTTTAAATAACCTTTATTCATTATATTTAAACATTCTAAGATACTAAATTTCACGAGAGAGAGAGAGAGAGAGAGAGAGAGAGAGAGAGAGAGAGAGAGAGAGAGAGAGAGAGAGAGAGAGAGAGAGAGAGAGAGGATAAAAGTCTATCCAATAAGTATTCAATGTAACTGTTATATATTTTAAGATGTCAATCACCGAATTTAACGATCAGGTCCTCTGATTCAATTCACACTGATCTCTTGAGTTTCCTATGATGTTTCACTCGCTAAGTTATTACATTATTGCATAGTAAACATAATATCTCACCATAATAATCTACCTTGTTAGTAAACCTGTATTAAACCTAACTAAATCAAACTTTCTCCATAAGCAGGCAAATAAACTTCTAAATAATCCAAATGATAACAAAATATTTTGGTCTACTCTTAACTCATTCAAATCCAACTTCACTACTGCTTCATCCATTCCACCATTAAAATCTCCGACTGGCAATCTTGTAAGTGACCCACGAGGTAAAGCTAACCTTCTTGCAGATATTTTCTCCACCAACTCAACCTTAGATGAAATAAATCAAGATGTCCCTGTACTTAATTTTAATTCACCTGAAATTCCCTCACTTAAGATCCACACCAGACATGTCAAAACTATTTTGCAGAATCTCTCAGTAGATAAGGCTCCTGGTCCAGATGAAATTCCTCCAATAGTACTTAAGAATTGCTCCTTGGTGCTCGCTCCTGTATTGGCAAAATTTTTCCGTCTGTGTACTCATACCTCATGCTTCCCAGTACCCTGGAAAGAAGCAAACATCCATCCAGTTCCTAAAAAAGGTGCCTCTTCAGATCCATCAAACTACAGACCAATAGCTATAACTTCCACTCTTGGCAAAGTTTTTGAAATTATATTAAATAATCACATAATTAAGCATCTTGAGAATAATAAATTAATCAGTGATAGGCAATATGGTTTTAGACGATGTCGATCAACTGCAGACATTCTTTGCCTTCTTACGCATCAAATCAACCAAGCTACAGACCAACATGGTGAAACACATACAATAGCACTGGATATATCAAAGGCATTTGATAGAGTCTGGCATCAATCCTTATTGTCGAAGATGTCACACTACGGCCTTGCATCATTAGTTCCACTAATTTCTTCTTATCTTCATAACAGAAAAATACGTGTAATGGTAGATGGCCTTTATTCTCAATTTCACTCAATAAATGCTGGTGTTCCCCAGGGATCAGTTTTGGCCCCAACTCTGTTCCTCATTCATATCAATGATCTCATATCTACCACTCATAATCCAATACATTCCTACGCAGATGACTCAACACTCCACAGTTCCTTCACATTTACCAATTCTTTCACCCAACCCGATCTTATAAATTCAAAGATAAACACTGCAATTTCTCTGAACCAGGACCTTTCTAGAATTAATGAATGGGGACAAGAGAATCTAGTTTCCTTTAATGCACAGAAAACCAAGTACATTCAATTTTCTAACCGACAGAATCTCACTGACTCCCATATATTTTTAATGATGTAAATATTCCCACTTCCCCTAGTATTGACATTCTCGGTGTAACATTAACTACTAACTTGAGCTGGACACATTATGTTAGAAGCATTGCTAAGAATGCCTCTAAAAAACTGGGACTCCTGTACAGAGTTCGAGAATTCTTCACTGACGAGCAGTTGGCCGTAATATATAAAAGTCATGTGCGCTCTCAGATGGATTACTGTTCACCTCTGTGGGGTGGAAGTGGAGTGGTTGCATTGAGGCAGTTGGACAAAATTCAAAATAAAGCTATTAGATTAATCAATAACCCTGCAATCACACAGGACCTTCCTACATTAGCCATACGAAGAAACGTTGCATCCCTTGCATTATTCTACAGATATTTTCACAGCAATTGTTCCGAGGAACTTGCTTCAATTGTGCCGCCTCTCCACATCTTTCCCCGTAGAACTAGGGCAGCTGAGAGCGCCCATGAATTTACACTTTCTCCTCCACAATGCAGAACTTCTGCTTATCAGAATTCATTTATCCCCAGAGCTACTACTCTTTGGAATTCACTTCCCTCGAATTGCTTTCCACAAACTTACAATCAACAAATGTTTAAATCCAGTTGTTACAAACATTTTATGAATGGAGGATGCCTTTAGGCACATGGACCTTTTTGTTTTATCTGTGTTTTTCCTTCCTCCGTTCATTGTCTCTTAAAAAAAAAAAAAAAAAAAAAAAAAAAGGCCACTAGTTTTCACAATTACTTACTTATTCATCAAGGTTCAGCTTTGGTCACACTGTCAGCCACATACCTAGAAAAATATACAATACAACATTCAGTCACCGGTCATCTTACAGTACTTCAATCATGAAATATATAATGCATCTTATTTATATTGGTGTGGCAGCATTGTGAGAGTCCGACCATAGTCATGATAATATCTTCATCAAACAAGTCGAGTTTGTGTCGTGCAATCATAGAGAAAATGTTAATCTCAGCATGCCACACACAACACCCACACATAATAAACAATACAATGCGAGCCTACTTCAAAAGATGTAAACACTCATTGAAGATAAATTAATTACTCTTATTCAATAATTCCATGGTCTCTTTCAATGTTATTTCCTGTTCGGCATCAATCATACTCACGACCTATCGGTTTCATCCGCTTATACACATTCAATCTTACTCTATTTCCGAAACGCTATCACCATTATCAGTTCAGTGGCAATGTGTGTGTGTGTGTGTGTGTGTGTGTGTGTGTGTGTGTGCAATGACATTGTATTACCTTCCACATAATTGAGGGAAATTCGCCTTATTTGTCTCTCTCTCTCTCTTTCTCTCTCTCTCTCTCTCTCTCTCTCTCTCTCTCTCTCTCTCTCTCTCTCGAGAGAGAGAGAGAGAGAGAGAGATAGGATACTCACACCAAAATTCCACGCACTAACCATTACGCTATTAAGACAGTTAAAGGTTTATGCACAAGCTCACGACATATTATCCATTCTCGAATACTGGATACTAATCTAAGCATGTACATATACCCAACTGAACTACGATAGCCTAATGATTACACGAATGGAATGGAATGATTCACCCGCCGGCTTTAGCACCGCCAACAGCTCCGCATCGCCACTGAGAAAACTCGATCCTAATTTGAGTATTTCATATCCCTATTCCCTGTATTCATTGCATGAACAGTAGTTAAGTGCTTGTTTAACCTCCACATAGTTCTGTAGTTACTGTGCATGTTATTTTATTGCTTTTCGGACTGATAAACATTGTTGTTTACATTAGTTATCCTAGCTTGTAGCAGACGACGCACGCGCACCTCTAATCGACCTAGCTTTGTATTTTCTTATTAACTCTAGTAGTTATCGTATTCAGTATCCTACTGTAGCTATATATATATATATCTGTAATTTTAGTTGTTGCTTGCATGATCTTGTAGTAACCTTTGACTGATAACTTTGTTTATCTAATTATAATCCTGCTTGTCTAGCCTACAGTGACACCAGTGCCATCTGTTGATACAGTATATTAACCCCTTGTGTGCAGTTACACTTTATTCTTATATAATCTCTATTTGGTGAATTGTATATTTAGTTACATATTCTATTATATATATATATATATATATATATATATATATATATATATATATATATATTTGTTTTGCTTTTTTAGGTAGGTTATCACCCCTGGTAGCCTACTTCTGCATATTTCATACTTTTTGTTTTTGGTTATTTTTGTTTTCGGTTAGTCTAGGACTCTAGGCTATCATCCCTGGTGGCCTATTTCTGCGTACTTCAATTTTTAAATTCTCAGTTAGGCTATCACCGCTGGTGGCCTATTTCTGCGTACCGATATTTCATAATTTTTGTTTTCGGTTATTTTTGTTTTCGGTTAGTCTAGGCTATCATCCCTGGTGGCCTATTTCTGCGTACTTCAATTTTTAAATTTTCAGTTAGGCTATCACCGCTGGTGGCCTATTTCTGCGTATCGTATCGGTATTTCATAATTTTTTTTTCTCGGTTAGGATAGGCTATAACCCCTGGTGGCCTATTTCTGTTTAAATAAAAATAAAATTGTTTTCGGTTCGGCTATCACTGCGTATTCAAATTTAATTTTGTTTTGTTTTAATTTTCGGTTAGGCTATCACCGCTGATAACCTATTTGTGCGTATTTCAACATTTTTGTTTTCGGTTAGGCCTATTTAAGTAAGTGAAGTGACCTGAAGGGAGTGAAGTGTTTTTAAAGTGAGAGAAGTGTTTTTAAAGTGAGTTTAGTGTTTTTAAAGCGAGTTAAGTGTTTTTAAATGAGTGAAGTGATCTGAAGAAAGTGATCGTCACCATGCCTCGTGCCTGTATGAACTGCGCCGGTAGGTTTGGTGCTTCCATGTTTGCTCCTGCCGATCCACAAGTCTGCCGACTCTGCCAGCAACGAGAGGATTTGACAGCAAAATTGGATGAAGCCCACAACAAGATCAACGCCCTCACCAGGAAGCTGAAATCACTCCAAGAGTTTGTAACACTCAACGTTGGAGTATCACTAACTCCAATTGTTTCAACTCCAGCATCCACCACCGCCCCAACGTCATCTGCCAACAATCCAACACCTGCAGTAGATGCTTCTGACGAACCTGAGCCGACATCAAACCAGGACAGCCGGCCTGTTCACCTTAGTCTCTCCCCCACTCCTCGTGCAAGAAGCCTGGTAGCATGAACAGTACCAACCCCTCGCCCACGTTCTAACCACTCCTCTCCCCGACCTGTACGCAAAGACCCGCCACCACAGGTTTCTGGATTTACACCAGTGAGGAACGGTGCACGGCCAACGCAGAAAAGGTCTCATCTACCAGTCACAATGTCAAACAGATTTGAGATATTGGTAGAGATGGAAGACGAACCAGAAGAGACCAGGCTCGTTGGGGATTCCATCCTACGAGGACAGGTCGAAGAGTTCTGCGACAGAGTCCCAAATCGACGTAAAAGATTTTGCATCCCAGGAGCTGGACTGGACGACATTGTGGAAGCGTTAGAAAAGATGCAAATGAAAATACCCTTTTTGTCATCCATGCTGGTTCAAATGACGTCATGCGCACCAGATCCGAAGAGTTGATGGAGAAATATCGCAAGATGATCCAGCACTACAAAAACAAGTCAAGGAATATCATCATCTCAGGCATTCTCCCCAAGATCGACGCACCTGACAAATTCTACGACAAGGCCTTCAGCACAAATAGCCGACTAAAATATTTGTGTCTGAGGGAAGAAGTTGAATTCATCAACCTCTGGGAGAACTTCTACAACCAGCCTACTCTGTTCCGCAAGGATGGCACTCATCTAAACCCTGTGGGTTCAGCACGCATGGGTCGTCTCCTACACAAAGCAGTCCGCAGCCATGGATAAAAAAACGCCATCCGAGAAGAAGCAGCAGTGACATAAATCATCCAACGCCAAGCAAAAAACATAGGCAACCGAGGACCACCAGCGATAAGGACCGAAGACAGCGAGGACCGAGGACAGCCATGACCATAAATGTAGATCCGACAAGAACCAAAAATATTGTTAAAGAGCGTTCCGTTCCGTGAGTTCTAAAATATCAAATTTAAAGGTTTTCTATGCAAACGCTCGTAGCATACACAATAAATTTTCAGATTTAGAGGAGCTATTGTTTACAGAAAATTATGATGTGATTGGCATAACAGAATCTTGGCTCAATACAGAAGATAGAGACTTTTTAGCAGAGTATTCACTTCCCAGTTATGTAATGTTTGAGAAAAGCCGAATAAATCGAAATGGAGTAAACGCCACGTTTTACTTTATATCAAAGAAAGTCTTAACCCTACCCTCTTGTCAAAACCTCAAATTGTGAACGTCGACACATCTTTTGTGCTAATAAAGAATAATAAAGGTACAAAAATAATACTTGCATTAATATACAGACCTCCAGCTCAAACAGTGCAAACTGGCCGAGAAATTTACGAACAAATTGCAGATGTAAGTAACTCACAAGATACCGTAATTTTTGGCGACTTTAATTTACCTGTGACCAAGTGGGGCGATACTCTTATTTCACACTCCGGACACAACTTGTATACGAACTTGCAAGAGAGTTCGCTTTATCAATTTGTTCGAACGCCGACCCGTGGTAATAACGTTCTTGACATTGTACTTGCAACAAAAGAAGAATTAATAGAGAATTTGAATGTTGGTGATGAATTCAGTAACAGCGACCATCGTACGATAACTTTCACTTTAAAGTTTACTAGTAACGAACCAAATAGTAGCATCGAAAAAGTCCCTAATTTCAAGAAAGCAAACTTCCATAAACTTAGAGCTATGTTTAAAGAAACTGACTGGAGCTTTTTAATTAACAATAACGACATAAATACATCTTGGAAGTTATTCGAAACCACTTACCTAAAAGCAGTGCAAGACTGCATACCATCGAAAATACGGCGTCCAGGCCATAATAATAAGCCCAAATGGTGGAATAAAGATATTTCAAACTGCCTGCTTGCTAAAAAATTTGCTAATGATAGATTAAAATCCTCACAAAATGACGAAGAATGGGTGAAATTTGTAGAGCTACGACGCAAAGCCAAAAATTTAATTAAGCAAAGTAAAAAGACCTTAGAGTTACATATTGCGAATCAAAGTAAAACAAACCCGAAAGAATTCTATAGTAATATCAGAAAGAAAAAAGTAGTTACTTCAACTGTTGGACCGTTAGTCGATGAAAATGGAGAATACACCAAAGACGAAGTACAAATGAGTAATGCCCTCAATACCTTCTTTGCATCAGTTTTTACAACAGAAGACCTCAGTGATATCCCTACACCATCGCCGATTCAGATTGATAATTCAGATGTTCTAAGCAATATCACCGTTACAGAGAGAGAAGTATTGAATTGTTTAGATAAACTCAAGGTAAATAAAACGCCTGGACCTGATACAATCTCGCCTAGAGTTCTAAAGGAAGCTAAGGATGAGCTCTCCAAACCACTGACATTACTATTCAATAAATCCTTGCAGTCTGGAACTATGCCTGATCAGTGGAAGCTAGCCAACGTAACACCGATATTCAAAAAAGGCAGCAAATTCCTACCCAGTAACTATCGTCCAATTAGCTTAACCTCAGTTGTATGTAAAATGCTAGAAACGGTCATACGAGAGAGACTCGTAAATCACTTAGAGGAAAATAACATACTTAAAGATACTCAACACGGCTTTCGTAAAAAACGTTCCTGTTTAACAAACCTCTTAGACTTTTTCCACGATATCCTCATCCTCTACGATGAGAGTAAAGCTGTAGATATTATATACCTTGATTTTCAAAAGGCCTTTGACAAAGTTCCCCACAAACGTTTACTGCTAAAACTAAAAGCGCATGGAATACAAGACGGTGTGTTGAAATGGATAGAAAATTGGCTCAGCGACAGAAAGCAAAGAGTAGTCATAAACGGTAAGGCATCTAAATGGACCAATGTAAGTAGCGGGGTACCCCAGGGATCGGTACTAGGTCCAATTCTCTTTCTAATTTACATCAACGACATAAATGAGGGTCTCACCTGTACAATCTCAAAATTTGCTGACGATACAAAAATTGCAAATAGCGTACTCTCAAAAGAACAAGTTGACAATATGCAACACAATCTAGATAAATTGTCATGTTGGGCCCAAATTTGGCAAATGAGTTTCAATGCGGATAAATGTAAAGTACTACATATCGGATACCTAAATGAGAAAGCAAACTATTTGATGAATGGCACTCAGCTTAAGAATGTAAACAGACAAACCGATCTGGGAGTAACAATATCGAGTAACCTAAAACCGAGTCAACAATGTTCAGAAGTTGTTAAGAAGGCAAACAAAATAATTGTCTTTATAGGCAGGTCATTCGAGCATAAATCCAAAGAAGCTATCCTAACCCTTTACAATTCCTTAGTCCGCCCTCTTCTGGAATACTGCGTTCAATCCTGGTGCCCTTATTACCAAAAAGATATAAACAAGCTAGAACGAGTTCAACGTAGAGTTACCAAAATGATACCTAGCCTAAAGAACAAACCATACGAAGAGCGTCTTAGAGAATTAAATCTATTTCCTTTAACCCAGCGCAGATTAAGAGGTGACTTAATTCAAGTGTTCAAAATCATCAAAGGCATCGACAATATGAACTGTAGTAAGTACTTCACTATCGACCAATCTAATTACACACGGGAAACGGTTGCAAAATTATTGGTAAATCTTTTAACTCACACGAATCTAAGAATTTCTTCTTCAATCGAGTTGTCAACTTGTGGAATGGGCTTCCCCGAAATATTATAGACTGCATCACCGTTGATTCATTTAAACTCCGCCTAGACAAATATCTCGCATCAAACCCGCGACTGACTGCGTTTGTAAATTAATAACTTTATTTTATCCCCCCCCTCAGTTACTAACCCATCTGTCCCCTACTAACTTCCTAATCCTGCCACGGACATTAGTTCCAGGGCAGTAATTCCCTTTCCAATGTACCCTTACCCACTCTAAACCACTGTTTAGACACTTGATCCTCAGTGTTTTGGAGGACAAGCAACCTAGAAGGGTCACTAGATCTGTTGTTGCTTGATTTCCTTTGTACTCCTTTGTACTTTGTACTCCTTTGTAGTAATTGATGGGGCACTTAACCACAAGGGCAGGCCCCGCTAGGAATAACGCCAGAACCTGAATAAATTCATATTATCACAGACCCACCAATTAACTTGTAAATAAACCTAATTATATAAATCCCATTTGCAAGAGGAGCTATAATCCTTAATTCAGCATCCCTGTCTCCATGTTTTCACAACTTAAACATCTACAGCATTAACACACAACACAGCATACACAAGCTATTACAGTGCGTTCACGTGTTACTTTGCAAGGCCTCGACACGGCTCTATAATTGATACCCTCACTGTTGAACTGTTTCTGAGCTATCTTTTTCAATCACTCCATAAAGAGTGAACAATGGACTACCTTTACCTATATGACAACTCAATACTGTCACAACTTCAAAACCAGTTGACATCATTCATATTATCAGAAACGCAGAATCATCAATGACATTTATAGGATTTGTATTCATGTTTTGGTAAATTAGTATTACAGTAACCCTCTTCAGAAGTAGGTGGGACATTTTTATATTGTATTTAATTATACGTTTTCAACTTTTATTTTCTACTGATTTGTCTGCGAGTCCCTTGGCAAATTACGCACATGTGGTATCTCTGACAACTAAATAACCAAAGTATTATTAAACTATTATTATGAATATTTTTGTCCTCGCCAGAGTGAGGTTTGCCATCCTCTACCCAACATTAGCCGTTTCTATCTGTCTTTGTTCCTGTACTATTATTCCTACTTCGGGGGCGAGGGCTAGGAATCCTCCTCCCCTTGTAAAATTCACCTAATAGACAAAACTGAGAAAGTGGCGAGGGAACGCTAAAGTGGTCTCGGACCCTTAGAATTGGAACTTTAAATGTTGTATATGTTCGGGCTTTAACTTCATTTACGTCTCTCTCGCTAGCACCATATACCTTTTCGAAATGTACTTCGAGTTTCGTGTTTCAGCCATCTTTTTCATCAACAACATTTTCATCTTCATGAATATCACAGTTCACATCATCCCATTATGCACTTATTCCTTTC
This sequence comes from Paralithodes platypus, assembly GCA_032716605.1. Lineage (NCBI taxonomy): Eukaryota > Metazoa > Arthropoda > Malacostraca > Decapoda > Lithodidae > Paralithodes > Paralithodes platypus. The sequence goes on along the minus strand of CM064516.1, from coordinate 21,198,736 downwards.
TCCCTCATCTCATCTCACTCCACTTTCACACTCCACTTCGCTTCAAACCATTCGATTTCCCAGCCAATACGTTTCGTCTCAGGCTGTCACACTTCTCCAAATTTCCTTCCTTCATCCCATGCATTTTCCAACGCGTTTTATCTGGTTTTATTCTACTATCCACTTCACTCCTAATTTGTATAATACTAATATTCAAATAATGTCTTAGTCAAGCCGTGTTATCTCATCTTGTCTCACTATTCCAGTCTCCTTGCTCCATTACCTGAATGTTTTCAAGAACATTTTCTCCATTTCCGTTTACTACTATTTTCCCCATAAATGATGCGCCCTGGAAACTTTCTTCCAGTCATTTTCGATCGAAATTAATTTTCTGGCAACATTAGTAATTGTATCGGCGATTAGTAAAGATATTATTAATCCCAAAAAAATGAAATCTTAAACAACTTAAATTGTAATGCTACCAGTCCCGAATTGTAGAACACCATTGCTGAAAAAAGCGCCCGTGTTACATTAGCTAATATGATTACTTAACATATCAATCATTACGTCATCTCAAACTGTCACATTTCTCCACAAATACTATATTCAAATTAATTTTAACTACCGGTGCCTTTAAGCCTTTTGCTAATCAAATCACAGTTCAGTAATGAAGATTGGGACATAACAATTACCAGCTCGCAGTCTCCCCCTCTTCTGATCCTCGCCAAATTTACCCTTCCACCTCCCATCTCTCTCGCTCGCTCGCTCGCTCTCTCTCTCTCTCTCTCTCTCTCTCTCTCTCTCTCTCTCTAACTTCTTTTCTATCCTTTCCTTCAACTTTCCTTTTCTATCGGGGTTGCCATCTCTACTAAAATTATGTCCTGACCACCTTGTTTGGATCGTAAGGTCTGTGTGGCCAGTGCATCTATGTAAATCAATGTAAATATATATCTCACTCTCTCTCTCTCTCTCTCCCTCCTGCCCCGGTGTTAGTGTTGTCATACCAGGTGAGTTACCGTGGGGATACAGAGGGGAAAGGAGGGGGAACGTAATAACCTGGAATATCCGAGGCCTGCTTCAGTGGCCTTACAGTGTTGGCTCTTAAGGGGAGAATATTCTATTATATATATATATATATATATATATATATATATATATACAATTTTCTAAGAGAAACACGAAGTGTAACAATGAATATACACTACAAACTCCTAAATTATATGGATACACATGAAACAAACATCTATAACCATGTATAATCCTAAAACTCACTCTCACTCATTTTGAACAACTTTGAAAACAACTTGTTCATGTCCAAATTAGAGTACTCCCATCCTTGGTTAATCAACCTTAATCGGTCGTATTTCTATTAATCACATTAAAAAAAAAAAATATCACCATACAATTCATATGGCGATTACATCAGTATCCCATGAATCTCACACAAGCATTTTCTCTCACACCATCGTTTTCTCTAACACAAGATTACAAACACAACTCTCGTTTTCTCATTACACCTATTTTTCTCATCACAGTGATTTTAAGAGCCTAAACACAGCTATGCCAAGAATCTCAGTATTAACGTAACTCCAGAGAGGGTTTACTCTCTTTTCCTTAGTTTACCCTACGTTCTCCTGTTTGTTGGGAAACAATCTACATCTGTCTTACTCCGGGAATCTATATAAATACTTCCTCGAAACCGGGCTCCCGCGATTCATTGGAGAGGAAATATAGATATAAGATATCCCTATCACAAATACAACTCACTTACACGTCGTCCGAGATTCTTGGTGTGCATTTGAGTTTGTTCGTTCTTAATCACTCTACCAACATATCTCTGTCTGGTCATAATATATGACATAATAATTATATGACAATTGCACCAACCTCTGATTCAAATCATTCCACTTCACCTAAACAACATCACGTTGATAATTAACTCACTAATGTTCCTTAGAGAGACACCTCTAATCGCACATTATTGATGTCAAATCATCCCTGTCCAACACCTGTCTTGACCATCATTTATCTCCTTTTCATTGCATTTATCACTCTCAATCACATGAATCTATGTCTTTCTATTCTTGAAGTGTCTAACAGAAGCGCTCATCCTTAGCAGACATACTCATATATATTTTCGTCTTTATTCTGTAAAGGATGTTGGTGGAACAACATTTTTTAACAGGGGGCATATGTAACATGCATATTACACTCAAATATACTGTATATGCAGGTAATCTAGACTCACTCACTTTATATGCATATACTCACATTCAATTTAACTATCATATAACTATCCACTGTTCCATCAGCATTCTAAGATGATATATATATATAATATATATATATATATATATATATATATATATATATATATATATATATATATATATATATATATATATATATAATCCAATATAATCTATTAACCCCTTCAATTAATCACATAATTAACTACACATTCTTAATCACCAGGTTAATCTCATCACAGAGATATAACTATCTAAATTGTTTAACCTACCCGATAGCGCTATCGTTAGTGAGTGCTGTATTATTGTTTTGTAATATTATAGATATCTTATCAATATTTGTATTTTGTACTATTGTTAATGTCTTGTCATGTTGCAAATTTGATTTTAAATGAATATTTTGACATTTGACATGTAGTTTCTTTATTCATGCAGAGTTTAGTAAAATTGGCCAGAACGTCCCGGTCTTCCCAAATTTACTAATTCCTTGAACGTGACGATAGTGCGTTGTTTTGTGTGCGATTAGTTTGCATGGGAAACAGATTAACTTGCTCATGTAGTAATGTACACCCTATGTGGTGGATTGTGTTCTTTTATTTCATAAATTTTATTTTAGTAAGCGTTGTTTCCACATAGCGATTTTGATAAGTTGATTTGACTTTATATTGTCTTTGTCCCAGTTTTGGTTTGTTCAGTTTGCAAGTTTTACATTTTAATACTTACGAAGTATAAACAACTTACCATAATCATCTTTCCTTCATAGACATCACAGAATGCCAGTATTAAACATAGAAAGATGGCACAGGATGTCAATAATAACATACAAACCAACACATGACCTAGCTAATGAATGCTAAGTCAACAACTCCTCCCTACCTCTAACATACAGGGAGCTTGATTAATCACTCTACACAGGGGATCAGACGAGGAAGGTTCACTCCATTTTTACCCCTGGCTAGTCAACCCTTAACCATCACTTAAGCAGTTTACACCAGGGAACTGTGAAGGAAGTTCACTCAATAACTCTCCTATTGACACCTCTTCTCCCATCACTTTTAACACATCTCCAAGACAAGTTAATCTTGTACTATAATCAACTCATACGTACAGACTACACTATAGTCTACTCATTAAGACTTATATCAACCATTACCTTTAAGTCTATATATCTCCACACTAATAACTCATCTATAACCACTTAGGAGTTATAAGTAACTGTTGTATTACTATATATCAATATGTTTATAGCTAAACACAGTTTTCTTTACTCCTTATAATTATTGTATGTATATATTAATAAAACACCAATATACCATACAACACTTGGTATATTACATTAATATATTATTGCCAAGAATCTGATCACAGAAATCTAAATTAATACAGTAATCATGACAACCAAACTCATCGAAACTGTATAGTTTATAATAAACATATATCACCCTACAACAGCCATATTGCACAAGCCAGCAATTACAGTCAGTCTAAAAGGTCACAGTATACATGCTGTTAATTTCGAGTAGTTTGCAGCATGTTTATCAATGATGTCATTACACAAAACAATGTCAGCTGAATAATTATATACTAATATACTATATATATTTGCTATATTTCACTGCAAAACGTATCTTTCAATAAATCCCAAGCCATACGCTGATACAATATGGGTAGGCTACACAAGGTAAGCAGAGTAATATGAACACATTTCAAAAGGTTTAATAATATGGTAATACATACAATAATGTAAGTTGTTTATCAATAATGCCTTCCAAAAGCATGACAAATGCAGCCAATACCAACCGGTTGTTACATACTGATTACGTTTACCATTCCAATATCAGTAAAGTCGAAGTATTCTACACTGAATTATTATGTTCCTTCCAACAACCAACCATACTCCTAAAATCGATTAATGAAATTTACAAACACATGTGGCAGTCCGTGGACTCGAACCCAGGATGCTCACACCGAAAATCAACACCTTATACATCGCACCACGAAGACAGTTAAAGGTTGGTGGACACTGCCTACGATTTATTATGCAACTTCGAATCCTGCATATCAATCTAAGCATGTACACACATCCCAACTGCAACTCACGTAGGCTATGCATATGTGAATGGAAAGAGCAATTAATGGGGCCTTAACCACTTAGGGAAGTCCTCTCGATAAATTACTCCTGAACCAATATCAATTATTATGTTCCTTCCAACAACCAACCATACTCCTAAAATCGATTAATGAAATGTACAAACACATGTGGCAGTCCGTGGACTCGAACCCAGGATGCTCACACCGAAAATCAACACCTTATACATCGCACCACGAAGACAGTTAAAGGTTGGTGGACACTGCCTAATAACAAATATACAGACTACAATACCGAGCTACAATTAGAATGCACATAAATGATCCCACACAGTACCGGTGACGTCTCTTACATTATAATGCACATAAATGATCCCACACAGTACCGGTGACGTCTCTTACATAAATGATCCCACACAGTACCGGTGACGTCTCTTACATTGCACATAAATGATCCCACACAGTACCGGTGACGTCTCTTACATTATAATGCACATAAATGATCCCACACAGTACCGGTGACGTCTCTTACATTATAATGCACATAAATGATCCCACACAGTACCGGTGACGTCTCTTACATAAATGATCCACACAGTACCGGTGACGTCTCTTACATTGCACATAAATGATCCCACACAGTACCGGTGACGTCTCTTACATTGCACATAAATGATCCCACACAGTACCGGTGACGTCTCTTACATTATAATGCACATAAATGATCCCACACAGTACCGGTGACGTCTCTTACATAAATGATCCCACACAGTACCGGTGACGTCTCTTACATTGCACATAAATGATCCCACACAGTACCGGTGACGTCTCTTACATTATAATGCACATAAATGATCCCACACAGTACCGGTGACGTCTCTTACATAAATGATCCCACACAGTACCGGTGACGTCTCTTACATTTTATTTCAGCTACATTTGGACGATTTTATGAAGCTTATGAGAGATATATGGTAGTTGATTAAAAGGCTTACTTGAAAGTAAGTAGTAGCCTTATAATTGATAGACGTCCTTTTAATAGTGTCCAGCATATAATGAAAAGGACGTCGCTGGTATCGAATTGGTTAAACTGTATCAAAATTGAAGACATTCAAATTCTGAATGTTGTCCTTATATATTAATAATAGTGATAAAGCTCAATGCTAGCGGCGAAAAACTGGAGCAAATGGTATAAAATTTGATACATTTAATTTCAGAAAAGATATAAGGAAAATACTGGTTTAGTAACAGTGTAGATGTGGGGGTTAGGCTACCGAGTACTATAGTAGGATCAAGAAAAATACAACTTCAGTATAAACTTTGATAAGCATATGGACGAGATGGGTTGGTTGTAAGCGGGATCTACCTTGTGGGAGTCAGTCGGCCTTTTGCAAACGCCCCTATTTTATGTTCTTATTTTCTAATACGCAAAGAAATAATTAGGTAGTCAAAGAGCATTCACATTTAGGTAGTCAAAGAGCATTCACATTTAGGTAGTCAAAGAGCATTCACATTTAGGTAGTCAAAGAGCATTCACATTTACCCATATTTAGTGTACTCCTAAAATTTTGCAAAACTGATACGGTACAAATATTCTGAGAACACATGTAGTGAAATTAAATAAGAGCAAAGTAAAGCAATATATACAAATAACTTTTCGTATATACACATCTGTAGAGCAAATTAGTTAAGGGAATGATAATCTATATATATCTGAAAATTGCAGCAAAATAAATATATGCCGATAAAATGAAAAATTGGGTTTAATTATAAGTATATATATAGTGATAGTGCATCCAATACCAATAAAGTTAATGAAGATGCAGAGACAAAAGCTGATAATGAATTACACATTTGTGATATTAATTAATAACGTTAGTGCCAACGTTATCAGGGAACATGTTTTTCCAATATTAAAACAATAGACGCGGACACATTAATGCACTAAAATATTGCCCAATTAATTAACTTGTTTATATTACGTGAGCATCCAATCAATTAGTACTATTAAAGGGGGTCACCTGTATTTTTTTTATCTTTCTCTCCTTTTCTCTCTTTCTCTGACTTGTATCCACTTGGCCCCATTCAGCCAACTGTTTTAATACGTTTATGCCCATCCAGGTGTCGATTTGTTCCTGGCGAGCGATAGTGAGCCAACATTTTTCTTTCGAAAAATGTAAAAATTTAGCTAGCTGTAAAACAAAAAATATAAATATATGCTGGCTCGCTACCGGTCGCCAGGATTTTTTTTACACCTGGATTGGGGTAAGCGTCGTAAAACAGTAGGCTGAATGGGGTCGAATGGATAAAAGCCAAAAAGAGAGGGAAAGAAAGATAAAACAAAGCGAGTCGGGCCCCCTTAACAATGGGAGCTGCAATTATGTTGTGATAATGTTATAAACTACACTGAACACACATTTACTGGTCATTTATATAGATTTTATAGTTCATATATATTGATTTTGCAGTTCAGATATATATAACTAACTATGATCAACAGCACCAACACTTTAAAATAAATACCTTTTCAAATGTTTAATCAAATCACTTTTTTCAATGTCAATATTGAATTATGGATCTATTTCATTCATATCTTATTTGTATTAGCATTGTCTTGTATTTTTCTCAGTCTTATTATTATTATTATTATTATTATTAACTCTGCATAAGCAGAATAGTATCCCGCTCGTATTCTGTGCACCACCGGACAGCTTGTCCGTCGTCCGTTGTTGTCGTCCGTCTGTCTGTCCGGAAACTCCTGCTTGACCATTCAATGGATTATCACCAAATTTCACATGTATATCCATTTGGTCAATGCCAAGCTCAGTCGTGAAGACATTTTCAATTTTACTTTAAAGATCAAGGTCAAAGGTCAAGGTTAAAAATATGGTCAATATTTCAAATGTTTTAGTCTTTACTCACATTTCTTAATTTTCACTACACAAGTTACTTGTAACATTGGTATTATGTTGACCAAATTGTAAATAAACATTCTAAAGGGTTAGGTCAAAGGTCCAGGTAAAAGGTTAAATTAGGATTTTCAGTCCAAGGTAAAATACAAGGTCAATATGCTAACTTCTTGTGGATGAGAGGAAGGGGTAGGTGGGATTGTCTGTGTGTGTGTGTGTGAGAGAGAGAGAGAGAGAGAGAGAGAGAGAGAGAGAGAGAGAGAGAAGGGAGAGAGAGAGAGAGAGAGGAGAGAGAGAGAGAGAGAGAGAGAGAGAGGAGAGAGAGAGAGAGAGAGAGAGAGAGAGAGGAGAGAGAGAGAGAGAGAGAGAGAGAGAGAGAGAGAGAGAGAGAGAGAGAGAGAGAGAGGAGAGAGAGAGAGGAGAGAGAGGGGAGAGAGAGGGGAGAGAGAGGGGAGAGAGAGAGAGAGAGAGAGAGAGAGAGAGAGAGAGAGGGAGAGAGAGAGAGAGAGAGAGAGAGAGAGAGAGAGAGAGAGAGAGAGAGAGAGAGAGAGAGAGAAAGAGAAAGAAAGAGAGAGAGAGAGAGAGGGTTCCTTCCCGTGTAGCGTGTGTATGTGTGTAACTATATTTTGTTGTTTCTATCTAGGTGAGTGTTTTCGTGTACAAGCACATGCAAGCCTTCTTGTGCATGTGCGTGTGTGTGACCATGTTTCTCAAAGACTCCACTCCCAGACTCAAAGGACATAATCTGATTTGCCTCAGACCCTGTACTTCAATTATAGTACACGCCACACCAGGTATGTGTGTGTACACGCACATTGCTGTCCTCATGTGTTTGTGTTGCATTGTATTTTTTTGTTGTATACGCATTATGTGTGGGGATTAGAAACGGTGTGTCTTGTGAGTGTCTATGTCTCTCTATGTGTGTGTGTGTGTGTGTGTGTGTGTGTGTGTGTGTGTGTGTGTGTGTGTGTGTGTGTGTGTGTGTGTGTGTACCAAGGCTTATTTCATCAAATTAATTAAGGCGGATGAATCTGATACATCCCGATTCCTCTACATCCCGTTTTAGACACTCACGGTGCAAGAAACTCTGGTGGAGATCTGGCAGGTTCATTTTGTTAATTTTGGCTCTGCGAACAACTTTGGTCTTAGTGTTCATTGTCATTCAGGCAGCTGTTTAGGAGGATCTGTATGTCAAAGGTTCTGGAGTCGACAAAAGCAGCGATATGACCTATTTAGCGAGTCTAGCAGAAAACCGGTATGTTCATTTAGGCTCTTTGAACAACTTTGGTCTTAGTGTTCAATGTCCTGGAGGCAGCCATTTAGGAGGAGTAATGCATCAATTGTTCCAGAGACGTCAGCATTCAATTTTGAAAACACAGCGGAATCGGGAATAAAGAAGTAAAAGTACCTATGTACAGTATATGTGTAATAGTCTGTTCGAGTTTTGGTTTTTGTGTGTATCTGATTGGGTGCTAGTCTCTCTCTCTCTCTGCAGTAGAAGCTGATCACTGATAAGAGAACCTGGCGGAAATGAAAACGTTTTCAGTTGAAGAGAGCAGGAAAAAAAAAAAAAAAATGTATGTGTGTGTATATGTATGTATATATGTATATATATGGGTATATGTATCATTGTATATGTATATACAGTATGTATACAAAACAAAACAAAAAGTGAAGGTGTGCATGCCTTTCCTTTCCATTTCTAACTATACAATAAATTCCTTCAGGCGATTTCCAAGCCCTGCAAGGTTATTCACTTCTAACTATTTTCATGTACGGCACATTGCCGGAGGGTGGGGAGAGAGCCTTCATCTTTGCTATCCTTTCCTTCCACTTTCTCTTAGGGTTGCTATCTCTATTAGGATTAAGTCCTGGTCACCTCGCAGGGATCGTAAGATCTGTGTGGCCAGTGTATCTATGTAAGTCTATGTAAGTCCCTCTCTCTCTCTCATATATATATATATATATATATATATATATATATATATATATATATATATATATATATATATATTATATACAGTATATTGTTTAGAAACACATGGAACTGTTGAGAGAAAAACTAATATTGTTACTAACATTATCACAGTTTACGAGTAGGATCTACTATGAACTATTTATTTTGAATGTCTACGTAGGGCGGGACACAAGCACTGCTAGCACCAGCTGTAGCGTGTACCCTGACTCCCTGGTACCTCCACTGTCACCCACCAGACTTACAATTACTGCCATGCTGAGTTGTACTTGACATGAATGAGGACTTGTACTCCATTACTGTTATACTCACTCTCACACCCACACACACGCACACACACACGCACGCACACACACACACACACACACACACACACACACACACACACACACACACACACACACACACACACAGTGGGACTATTTGCAAATATATTTCCTCATCTATTACACTAACGTTTTCCAGTACATTGTCGTCACCGATATGTTTTTAAAGTTTTAGGTTTTAGGTAGACCTGACTAAAATGAACACACTTTTTTCCGTTCTTCCATATTAATTATCTTTACTTTATCTTTCACGGTTACTGATATTATCACCGGTTACTGGATACTCCAAAATGTATGGATTCTCTTTGAGCTCCAAGGGGATCGTCTAAAGGCAACCTGTATATATTCTAAGCTGAGGGTCTCTAGAATCCTCACAAAACAAACCCAACTTTGTTTCTATCTGTAAGTTTCCAATGGCTCACCCAGCCTTTCTTTACTTTTACCTGGTCTCCTTAATCAATGTGTCTTAACTCACACTAACTCTTCCTTCACCACCTTCACATTAACTCTTGTCTTTAACAAGCACTAACTCTGTTTAACTTCCAGCACTTAAAGAAGCACCAGTGTTCTCTCTCCAAAAACCTTTGCTTGGTAGTGAACACATTCTTTCTCGTGATGTCTGGTGGTGATTTATTACTTGGTGTATGTGTGTGTGTGTGTGTGTGTGTGTGTGTGTGTGTGTGTGTGTGTGTGTGTGTGTGTGTGTGTGTGTGTGTGTGTGTGTGTGTGGTGTGTGTGTGTGTGTGTGTGTGTGTGTGTGTGTGTGTGTGTGTGTGTGTGTGTGTGTGTGTGTGTGTGTGGGTGTGTGTGTGTGTTGGTGTGTGTTAATTTGTACTTTCTATGATTTCACTTTAAGGAATAAATACCTCAGGTTCTGCAGCGTGTGTGCAGACTTTATAAAGTACCGTAAACATTCAAAATATATATATCTCTAGTTACTCGTGGAAATATAAGTGTCTTAACTCACGCAAATGATGGAAGGAGTATGGAATAGCGTTTCCGTACCGGACACAGTATCATCGTTATATAAAGTCTCTCCTGATGATGGTATCTGATTTACTAGTTGCATAATATGTACAATGTATGCATATTGGTTACCACAAGACATACTATTGGTATATAAGAGTAATGCGTGTTTAGATTTGCAAATACAGCAAGGAATATACACAGTCCATGTCCGCTAGTCAATGTTTATAATGTAATTATGAAATACCAATATTAATTTCATATTTTAACATACTGATCAACTTATTTATTTACTTATCTATATATGGTTTTCAAATAAGGTACATTTTCTACTACAATATGGCTACAGCAATAGAACCAGTGTACAGATTAGGAGAACTGTACAACTGTAGACTTGAAATGTGTACGCTTTTGAATGATAACAAATTGTTTCGTGATTTACCGTCATGTGTACCCCTCTGAACGTTTACATGTGTGTCCGTGGTGTATTGTTATGTGTACCCCTCTGAACGTTTCATGTGTGTCCTTGCTGTACTGTCATGTGTACCCCTCTCAACGTTCACATGTGTGTCCTTGATGTACAGTTATATGTACCCCTCTGAACGTTCACATGTGTGTCTTTGATGTACTGTCATATGTACCACTTTGAAAGTTCTCACGCATGTTTGTGGTGTATATATTTGTATGTGTACCCATCCGAAAGTGTTTGTGCATGTCTGTGGTCTACTGACTGTCATGTGTACCCCTCTGAACGTTCACTAGTATGTCCGTGGTCTACTAGCATGTGCAACCCTCTGAACGATCACATGTGCGTCAGGGATGTACGCACTGTCGTATGCACATCTCATACCGTTCACATGTGCCTCTGAGTTACACGCTCTGGTCAGTGAATAATTATTTGGCATTGTTCCTGTCTGTGTGTGTTGTGTGTGTGTTGCGTTGAGGACACTTGTGACTTGATATATTGGTGATGTACAGTGTTGGTCCACCAATACTTTACCAATATTTATTACATTCAATGTTGGAAAACGAATGGTATTCTGTATTACTTCAACAAATGCATTTGTGTTGCGATTCGGCTTCTTTATTTTACTTACATTGTATGGCATACTCTTTGTAAAATATTTGTTTGAGAAACTAGAAACGCTTTTGACATTTTATGATATTTTACAATAACTAAGTTATGTTATCAACAACACCATTATTGGGTGAATTGATAACAGTCTCATCAAAGCTTGATAAGAACATCGACCGGAGGATTCAATTATATAATTTATAGTTTAAATTCTGGAATAGAGCTACATACAAGTTTTTAACTATTTTTAAGCAGACAATACAATATATCTCCATATCATATCAATCTATCTTCCTATCAATCACATAATGAGGGCATAAACCATGACAGTGCGTAGCCGTATTCCCCTCCGACTCCACTCTAGGGAATCCTCCTGGACGAGACTCCAGGCATCTACCTGGCCCATATCAAGTATCCTATCGCATGATTGGCCGACTTGCCTAAGCCATGAGTTCCGTGGTCTTCCCCTAAGCCTCCTCCACTCATTGTTGTCTTCTGTAGAGACCAACTGGTGAGCAGGGTCTGCTTCAGGGAGGCGAACCAAATGCTAATATAACGAAGTTGACGTTCACGGACCAAGTAACTAATATATCTTGAATAGTTTTATGGAGTTGTCGCTGGTTTGACACATAATCATTCCAGCAATAGCTCATGATAGTGCAAAAATATTCAGTACCAAAGGAATTGACACGTCTCTTAAAATTGCTGTTAAGTGTCCTTGTCTCACATCCATATAATAAGACAAGGAGCACCAGCGCCTTGAATTTCCTCCGCTTCGTCCTTCTGCTTAGGTATCGACAATGCCATATACGTTTGTTGAGTGAATCCATAACTCCATAATGCTAAGCAGAGGTGACGGATAACATTGTAGCCCGACTCATCACTATTATGGATCATGCAATCAATCCAAAACTCCGCCAGAAACTCATATCATGATTTTTTACTGTTTTTCTGGCCACCTACTAATTTCGTAAAATATAAGGTAGACTGTCGGGTTCGCGCTTACATATATCTGTTTCATCCTTTCCGGTAATCTTCCTCTCCTTCTCTTTCCCCCCTCTAGCTATGTAGATCCACCTATTCATATATCTATATATCTATCCATCAACAATTCTCTCTCTCTCTCCTAACTTATAATATATTTATAATTCTTTCTACCTCCATTTCCTCACCTCCCTCTCTCCCTTCTCTCTTCATTCACCCTTCATGCATCCATCTTTCTCTCCCTCCATTCACACGTAATTACACACTCACTTGTTTGCTCTCATTTATTCACCTCCACCTCTGTCTATTTATCAATTTATCTATTTATTTATGTATTTACTTATTTCTCGTAACTTACTCCCACCGCCCGACGGTAAGTATACAGATCATGAGGGCCAGAAGAACTGCTAACATTTTTTAACTGCCTCAAGTTGACTCTAATCGCAGTTCATTACCAAAACTTTGAGTCGCAGGTTTCGGAGGAAAAAACATGGCAAAAAGTTTTTCGGAGGTTGTTTTACGTTTTTTATTGGAACAAGTTTGTTGTATATCAGGAGGTGAGAAGGGGAAAGTAAACTAGAGGTAAATATCTATGAAGGTTTATGGCTTATACGTACTCTCATATTTACCAGTCTTGGCAGTTAAAGTTATGTTATAAGCAGTTGTACAGAGATGTGTGTATTTTGCAAAGTGTGATGTGTGTGTGTGTGTGTGTGTGTGTGTGTGTGTATGTGTGTGTGTGTGTGTGTGTGTGTGTGTGTGTGTGTGTGTGTGTGTGTGTGAGTGAGTGTGTGTGTGTAAATAAATTGTGAAGATACAACAATAAAGTAAAATTTATATAATTAAATTTAGCCATGTTCGTAGTGTATATAATTTGTACTTTAAGCTCTCTAAAGCAACTGTAGTACAGTACATCAATTTGTTAATAATTTCATGTGTCTGGGAGGCATCATTGAAGACATGAATTAACAATGCTCGATAAGTTGTAAATAGTGTGACATAAAAAACGGCATGGGTCATGAAAGTTTTGATCAGAAGAAAACAACCCAGCATGGAGTCAGAGGAATACATGAGAATGTTAAGGTGAGTGACTTGTTTTTATTTATCTCTGGCTTGTATCCACTCGACCCCATTCAACCTACTGTTTTAAGTTGTTAATTAATCCCCATCCAGGTTTCGATTTTTTTCTGGCGAGCGATAGCTGGCCAGCATTGCATGGAGAAATCCCCGGAGACATTTTTATATTGAACAATTTACAAATTTAGCCAGCTGTCAAAACATTTAAGTAAATCCTGGATGGGGATAAAAGTCTTAAAACAGTAGGCAGAATGGGGCCGAATGGATACAACCCAGAGAGAGAGAGATAAAAAACAAAAAACGAGGTGGGCCCCCTTAAAATACCAAAACTGGTCTGGCATTCTAAATGACAGTTAAGAGTGAGAGCTGTGAAATGTGTAAGTTAAGAAATGCATGTGGTATCTGTAGAAACAACAAAACATTGGGAGAGAGTTATCCTGACCAGGATTCGAACCCACTCACTCCAGATATTGTTGTGAGAATGGGCAAGAAATCTGTCGATCAAAAGGTTGAAGAAGTTTTCCAATAGTTTGGCCATATAACTAGTTTAATTGCAGAAAGAGTAATATAATGAACGTATTAAAATTTATTTGAACATTTTATGATATGATGTACGTCTCAGTGCGTCAAATGCGCGGACAGTGAATACACGAATCAAGACAGCTAGCAAACGATAGGAGTGAGTGGAATAAAGTGTGCAAGGGATAGTGATTCAAGGTTTCCTACCTTTCAAAGTAAACACAATTGTAAGGCCTTCACCTCAGATGATGAATACATTGGGTTTCTCGAGGATGTGAGGTGAAGTACTTAATTTCCCGGGCTGATGGATGATTGATAGCTATGACGTATGTCGTGCTTTATACATGCATTTTATTTTATTGCTGCATATATACTATTTATGATAATATATGTATACTATAAATTGAACAGAGTGATCCATTGAGTGTATCTCATGTCAAGCATTTTAATTGAGTCAAGCTGACAATTTTGGTCTTATGTTCAAAATGGGCTAATAACACTGGTCGAAAATGATTGAATGGTCGAATATAATTGAGGTGCTGAAATTGAGCTGATTGATGAACTGGATCAGTCAGTCGAAATATGCATCACAGTCGAATTGGGCCAAGTTGTCAAATGGGCAACATTGTTGAATAAGGTGTGGTTGAATATGGCCATCGAGCATTATAATTGAGCAATTATATTTTGATACTCAGCCAATGCAATCGCCAAGTCTCTTTCAATATGGGTGGTACACTCGGATACCATAGTCTCTAGCCCACTCGTACAAATTCGTGGACTTCACCCATTTCTATTTATGGAAGTATATCTCTGGAAACGAATTTATGAATATAATTTTCTATAAATCCACTACAAAACTATATATACTATTTATTGAAAAGCAGGTTCTATCCAACAAATAATCCGGATAGATATAATTGCATAGATAAAAACATAGGGGATCCACGAAATCTTATGAGTGGGCTAGAGACTATGGTATCCGAGTGTACATAATATAAATAATGGTGTGTTAATTATTTGTGATTTAAGTCCATAAACCCTCGTGAGAGGGTGTGTTCGTAGGGAACCAGAATTTTCAGCAGGAATAACAACAACACCAAGGTGATAGTGTAAAAGTATTTATCAAAATGTAATTTTTAATCTTCAAATAAATACAACTTGTATTTAAATGTACAAATTTGTATTCATTTTAGATCAATGATGATGGCCTAAGTCTCTGCCGAAACGTTTGAATCCTGATGATGTCGTCCTAATAAAAAACAATTATATCATCATTAATGTTGTTGCTCCATAAACCCTTATATGGGTTAATCCAATATTTACCATTAATATATGTGCGTAATGTAATCTGTAGGCAACCAGTATGTGTTTCAGTGATTATTGTGAAGATCATTCAAAAGCTTCTCATGCTCATATTTGGGAAAGCTTATTTGAGATGATGTGTTTGTCATTATACTTACATAAATCACTGCTGCCACGCTTGTATGTTTATATTTGTCTCGTTTTATATACCAATCTATTACTTAAGCATCTCTCTTTACGTAAGTGTGTGCTTAGGTGTGCTTGCGTGTGGTGTATGCTTATCGTATGTGTCTGTTGACATAGCTCTGTTACATTAGTGTCTACTTACAAATAATGTTTGTATACAAATGCGTCGCGGTCTACAAAGGTGTCTGGCTTTTATAAATTCATAATATATGCTTACAAACATATACATGTTTGTATAAGTGTATATTTATACAAGTGTCTCTGTTAAAACAAGTGCCTCTAGTGTCCACAACAGACAAAGACAATTCTACCATTAACTCTTATTTTCTTAATCACTCACCATTTGTTCATTTAATTGCCTTTCCCTCCTTCGTTTTCTTCTTTCTTCTCTTTTCTTTAGGCGGTAAAAGTTAGGTCGAGTTAGAAGTTAATTGAGGAGGAGAGAGTTTGGGGTGAGGGGGACGAGGGAGAGCTTAATGGGGAACTTTTTTGTTTATCTGGGTTATTTCTATTCATGTTTTCGAAAAATTTAATATGAAGGAATATGGTGCTGTAATCGATAGGCCTATTTCAAAAGTTCTAACCAAGCTTTAGTCAGATATTATGAATTCAAATTAGTATAGGTTCATTGATACACAGATCCAGACAGAAAGCTATTCGTGATATTTGGTTTACATTTATAATCTATATTCTTCAACTGCAGAGCCCTCCAGAACATCGGGAATATTGCACATCTTCCTCCATAAAATACTTACCGGTATATACAGGTATAATGGCTACAGCACTTTTAAAAACCATGATGAATATACAGTATATATATATATACAGTATATATACATACTGTATATATATAACTGCTAGGGGTAGGAATCGAACCGTACAGGCAGGCAGGATAAATATAACTTGGTTTTAAATGTAGATCCTCGTCACTGAGCGGAGAAGCCATGTCCACATACTATTATGTTTTGGCAGAACTGAAGAAAATTGGAATGTCTTTGTGCAATGTTGAAATCGAAGTTTATATATATACAGTATATATATATATATATATATATATATATATATATTCGACACTGTAAGCAATTTCTTAAGTGACCATAATCATAAAGGTAACCGCAATGTCACCTCTTGCTGCCATCAACCTAATATGTCACCTCTTGCTGCCATCAACCTAATATGTCGAAATTAAGTTTCATAACGGTATTTTAAAATAATCAATCTCTTAAACGAAAGAACACAACAAATCTGATCGAAAAGGAAATTGAGTAGGCAACACCATTCCACAAAAATGTGTAAGAAAATTGGTACACATAAATGAACAATAAAATATGTGTATTCAACGTAGTGCATGTAAAGCATTTTATGAACAGTTTTCTAATAATGAAACTCCTAATATATTTACAGTGTGACCGTAATTATTGTATCCGTCGGACTTCAGTCATTGAGTATTCTCTAAGCGCTCTGCTCCTCCCCTTCTCAACCAATTAATATTTTTTTTTTTCAGTGGGAGCTCCGATGTAAAAGATGCATAATGGATAACCTTTGCTCCTTTCACCCCTCCTACTACCCCTCCCCTCTCTAACGTGATGTACTTCCAGTCTTTAGTCTCCAATATCAGCCTCCCAATTATATATTTTCTTACACAAACGCCTGACCCGTTGAACTTGCATACATTAAGCATCCATCCTGCACCAATAGCTTTTCGCTGTCTGTCTGTCACTCTCTCTCTCTCCCTACAATCAGCCACCCAACGTAACACCCCTCCCTCACTCACAACCTGTTACAGCCATCCACAGTATCCCCCCTAGCCCACATCCTGTCTAACAGCCACTCCTCGTATTACTCCTCCCCCACATCCACTTACTCCTCCCACTAGCACGACACCCCAACATACACTTTCACAACCAACCAACCTTCCACTCCCTGTAGTCCCCTTCCCCACATCCTCTCTGACAGCCACTCCCCCCTGTAGCAACACCCCCCCCACCCCCCGATTGTCCAGTAATGAACCTTATGTTCCACGTTTCTCATAACTAATAATATTATTGCCAGCACACTGTTTACCTTGACAAATTCTTTGTCAATATATAGCAATACAATCAAACTACAATGGATGACAGAATAATTATACACACTAAATGAGGAAGTGTACTTTTAGTCAACGTTTCGGCTATACAGTAGCTTCTTCAGGTCATTAACACTGACTAAAGATACAGTACATCTCTTCACTAGGTGTGTATATTAGTACCTCATATCTATCTTCAATCATATCACCATCTACTGAGTTATATATCAATTTTGCATATCATTATTTTGTTTTTATATATTTTACCTTTAAGAAAATATTTACCTTACGCTATTCACACCAATTGAATTTATATTTATCTGTAGATAAACCACATTACTATGTAGATTTTTTTAAATATAAAATCCACGTTTTTTTAGTTTCCAAAAAATATCCTTTTCGCTAAATAATATTTGCAATGTTCTTTTTGCGTCATCTCTCTCTCTCTCTCTCTCCCTCCCGTGAACCACTGCTTCCCCTGCTCCAGTGAACGCTTCCCCAGACCCAATGATCTGGAACTACAAACGTTGGTCTCAAAAATTGTATTAATGTTCTTATTGTACTACAGTAGATGCGTGGTTTATATTACATAATACAAAATGTCGCCAGAAAATACGTTTAATTTAATTAGAGGAAGCAGGAAGCCACATTATTTACGTTGTCAAGACGGAGTCGCATGATCTTATAGTTTTCCATCATTATATATCCACAATTCTGGACTGTATTAAGTATATATACTGTATATATATATATATATAGTATATATATATACAGTATATGCATATACAGTATATATATATATATATAAATATATATATGTATATAATAATAATTATTATATATATATATATATATATATATGTGTGTGTGTGTGTGTGTGTGTGTGTGTGAATATTAAATTTATTTATATAGGATATTAAGATATTTGTGCTAAAATACAAATTTTCTTTTAAATAAGATTGGACGCTAAATTTCCATATATACTGTATACATTTAATGGCACTTTTATCGTTTGACTATTTTGTTTGCATTTAACTGAACTCGTAAAACACGTAGGAATCTGCTGCGTCTTGTCTCCTACCTTTTAAACTTTGCTAAACCTTGGTGACATTTAAATTGTATTCAGGTATATTTCAAAGGTTTTACTCAGCTTAGGAAAAACACAATTTATATTCGACTACCACATGAATTTTCTGTACTGAAGAAACTTGATTAATAATAATAATAATAATAATAATAATAATATCAATATAATAAAGACGCCATTATGCTGAGAAGTATAATTCCTTCAAAACATCGCATCATTCTATCTCTGCTGAACTCCTGTAACGTCGATGTTTCATTGTCTGTAAGAGCCACTCTATGTTGCTTCATTTGTTTTCCAATCTTCATTGTTCTCAAGAAGGATCAACGCTCATAAAGTTATAATAAATTGTATTCTTCCATAATATAAATTTTGTTCTATTTCTCCTGAAATCCCATATGTTCATACTTCAAAGAGTGGATTTTTTTTCTTTCTTCAATCTCCTTTTCACTGCGAGTCTTCTCCTTCAAGGGCATCCATTTCCCCAAATCTCCCCTCTTTCTCTCTGGATCCCTCCTCTCCTTGAAAATTCATTTCTCCAAAGCTTACCTCCTCCAGCGCTCGCTCTCTGTCTGTCTGTCTGTCTGTCTATCTGTCTGTCTGTCTCACACGCACATATGCCTAGCACTGGATGTCTGTTAAACTATTTTGAGTATTGGGACTGTCACTTATGGCATGAATTACTGGGCGTTTCAGCATGATGGCGCTATATTAATTTATTTGACATTGGAGCATTTAAGTCCGCTTAAAATGTACCTATGGTTATCAGCAGAGTAATGATATATCTTATACAAAAATAACACATATCCATGCAAAGGTGAACCTTATCTAATGACAGCCAGAGTATAATAAATAAAGGCATCATCGTCTGAAGGGTTTAACTACCCTGTAAAAAAGGGTTCATGTGTGTCATAATCTAAACTACAAAAGACATGTAATAGACAGTGCAAAGGACAAAAACTGCTAAACCAAAAGGGCGATAGAACCCATACATTTCATCTACTGTTTTGAGGACGTCTTCCACCTCTCGATTCAATAATATATTTTACCTCCATCGGGAACTGATACGGGGATTATTAGTACTCGTGTTACTATTCTTGTTTTTGATCAGGATCACCGAAAGAGTTTTCTAAGGGAGAGAGGGGAGGGGGAGGTTATGACCCTTATCCCGCATGATTACACGCACAAATCAAGTAGCCACTATATGAGCCATCACTGTATTAAAGTCACCACTGTATTAAAGTTACCACTGTATTAAAGTTACCACTGTATCAAGGTCACCACTGTATTAAGGTCACCACTGTATTAAAGTCACCACTGTATTAAAGTTACCACTGTATTAAAGTCACCACTGTATTAAAGTCACCACTGTATTAAAGTCACCACTGTATTAAAGTCACCACTGCATTAAAGTCACCACTGTATTAAAGTTACCACTGTATTAAAGTCACCACTATTAAAGTCACCACTGTATTAAAGTCACCACTGTATTAAAGTCACCACTGTATTAAAGTCACCACTGTATTAAACTCACCACTGTATTAAACTCACCACTGTAATAAAGTCACCACTGTATTAAAGTCACCACTG
The DNA here is from genome assembly GCA_032716605.1 of Paralithodes platypus. Lineage (NCBI taxonomy): Eukaryota > Metazoa > Arthropoda > Malacostraca > Decapoda > Lithodidae > Paralithodes > Paralithodes platypus. The sequence goes on along the minus strand of CM064516.1, from coordinate 21,178,362 downwards.
TAATAAAGTCACCACTGTATAAAAGTTACCACTGTATTAAAGTCACCACTGTATGAAAGTCACAACTGTAATAAAGTCACCACTGTAATAAAGTCACCACTGTAATAAAGTCACCACTGCATTAAAGTCACCACTGTAATAAAGTCACCACTGCATTAAAGTCACCACTGTAATAAAGTCACCACTGTATTAAAGTCACCACTGTATTAAAGTAACCACTGTATTAAGGTCACCACTGTATTAAAGCCACCACTGTATTAAAGCCACCACTGTATTAAAGTCACCACTGTATTAAAGTTACCACTGTATTAAAGTCACCACTGTATTAAAGTCACCACTATATTAAAGTCACCACTGTAATAAAGTCACCACTGTATTAAAGTCACCACTGTATTAAAATCACCACTGTGTTAAAGTCACCACTGCATTAAAGTCACCACTGTAATAAAGTCACCACTGTATTAAAGTCACCACTGTACTAAAGTTACCACTGTATTAAAGTCACCACTGTATTAAAGTCACCACTGTATTAAAGTCACCACTGTATTAAAGTTACCACTGTATTAAAGTCACCACTGTATTTAGGTCACCACTGTATTAAAGTCACCACTGTATTAAAGTCACCACTGTATTAAAGTCACCACTGTATTAAAGTTACCACTGTATTAAAGTCACCACTGTATTAAGGTCACCACTGTATTAAAGTTACCACTGTATTAAAGTCACCACTGTATTAAAGTCACCACTGTATTAAAGTCACCACTGTATTAAAGCTACCACTGTATTAAAGTCACCACTGTATTAAGGTCACCACTGTATTAAAGCCACCACGGTATTAAAGTCACCACGGTATTAAAGTTACCACTGTATTAAAGTCACCACTGTATTAAAGTCACCACTGTATTAAAGTCACCACTATAAAAATCACCGCTATATACTGTAAGTCACCACTATAAATGTAGCCATTTTTAAAGTTGCTACTACTAGTCTCCATTACATTCATTTTGCCACTGATTTATAGTCGTCATTACATTAAAGTCGTCAATGAATAGAGTCACCACTGCATTACATCGACACTATTAAATACGTTACAGCAATCCAGTCTCCACGGCACAGGTCACCACATTAACCCCTTTTGTACCGGCGACGTCTTTTTTACTTTACCATAGCTACTATTAGACGATTTTATTCAGCTTCCAAAGGGCCTCCAGCAACTAACAGGCTGCAAACTATCTCACCTAACCCATTTTGCTACCACAGATCCTTCTTAAACTGCACAAAATCGTCTAAGTATAGATGAAATATAACCACAAACATCCTCGGTAAGGAAAGGGTTAGGGTGGCCACTGCATTAGTGTCGCCACTATATGTCACCACTATTAGAATCGCCACTATAATAATTATCACGATAAAAGTCGCCACTATAGTCGCCATTCCATTAAAGTTACCTTTACATAACAGTCGCCACTGTATTGTAATCGCCTTTGCATTAAAGTTGCCGCTGCATTTAGATCGACTTTCTCCCTTATTACCAAAATCTCACATATGCCTAAATTCACTCTACGAATAACCAAGGAGGTAGCAAGGAGAAGGTTTTGGAAAAGTTGGTTAGTTCGGAGCGTTCGGTGCTTTACAGCGTCTCTCTCAACATCCTTTCTTTTATTATACTGTGTCACTCTCTTCTGCAATGACTTGATGTTCTGAACATAAGCTAGTTCACAGCGATCGTTTATCTAGCCGCTTCCTAGTGTTTTAAAACCGATGTAAACAATTTTACTCATAGTCCAGGCAATTGGTGGAAAACTAGGGGTATACCCACCACAAATTGCAAATGTTTTGACCCATACATTTTTTGAAAGCTTACACTCCAAGGAATAACATATTAAAAGTTTACCAAAAACAATTTGTGAAACACCCTTTTTGGGGAGTAAAACCAAAATGGCCGCCGCGAGTCCCAAAAATCTTTGTGTTTCCATATCTTTCCACCTAATTCATGCATTTTAGTTATGTAAAAGGCTTTATTATATATTTCTGGCACAAGGAATTCAAAAACAGATATAAAAAAGTCATAGAAAAAGTATTAAGGTGACATTTAAAGAAATATTTCTTCAATAGAATGGATAAACTTGTATATTTCTGTATACAACTTTTATATTTCTGTGTAGCATGAACCTCTTTACTATTAACTTTTATTATAAATGAAAATTAATTTTATACTGAAGAGTTCTACTATATAAGTGTTTTGCAAGGAGTGTACAGTGCAAGTTTTATATTATGTAGAATTAATGTAGCATATTTTTCCTTGCAGAGTCTGGAACAAGTAAGAAGAGATACGTAAGAGCAAGTAAGAAGCCGTGAAGAGAAAATAGGTGATGGTGTTGGTGATGGGTTGAAAAACATATACTGTATATACTTTTACGCATTGATGAAAACTGTACAATATGACTGAGTGTGTTTTTTGCTTGAAACCCGTACTGGAACTTGACAAGAGTGTGCCTTTGACACAGAAAGGTGTTGATGGGATTTTGAAAGCATGTGAACAGAGAGGAGATAATATAAATGTTGTTGTTGGTCAGTCTGTACATACAAAGTGCAGAGCAGATTACATTAATCCAAAAGCAGTGTTGCTACAAAAGCGAAAGCATCAGGAAAATCAAAATGAAAACAGTCATCACTCACTTCGTTCAGATTCTAGTTTTTCGTACAAAGACAATTGCATTTTATGTGGATGCCCTGATGTCTATGATGGCAAAAGACAAGACCACAAACTTATACCAGTCAGAACTATGGACTTCCGTCACAAGTTGCTTCAGGCATGTGAATCCTTCCCTGGAACCTGGGCAGATGCTGTCAGGGGGAGAGTCCTGTACACACATGACTTGCCAGCTGCAGATGCAGTCTATCACACTGCCTGTAACATAAACTTTCGCACTGGCCGCAGCATTCCGAAATTATTTGATGATGTTAGCCAAGCTTATGGTCCATGGAAGCGAAAGAAACTAGTTAGAAGTGGAAGACCCAAAGATTTACAGAGACACAAGGCATTCCTTATGACAATGGAATACTTTCAGAACAATGATGACGAGACAGTTTCAATTCAAGATTTGGTGGAGAAAATGAAAGAATTGCTCATGGATACTGATGTAGAACCATATGGATACACTCATATGAAAAATAAGATACAGCAATATGCCTGGCACGAAGGTGAATGAGCTTTCCTTCAGGAAGAAAGACAAAGCCATCACCATGGATGCAAAAGGATCAATCAAAGCAAGAACAAGGAGGTAAGCGTGGATCCTCTCCTTCTGTTTCAACGCTTAGTCTGTGCTGGTACGACAGAGAATCAGTTACCAGAGGTATTCCAGTATGAACTTTGTCAATTTCCACAAGCCTTGTTTGAATCAAAGTCCATAATGAGACCGGCTGACAAAGCTTCCTTGGCTGACTCCTTGTGGTCAAAAGAAATTCAGGCTGCTCCAAAACCACCTAAATCAGTCCAGCATGTTTTAGATGGAGGTTCTCTGTTGCATAAGATTCCTTGGTCAAAAGGAGCTGTGTGGGATGAAATTTTGCAATTATACACTGATTATGTACTGTCCAAATATGGAGCTTGCATGGTTGTGTTTGATGGTTACAACGATTCACCTTCCACAAAAGATGGTGCACACCTCCGAAGATCTGGTGGTAGGATTGTGGCTGAGGTACACTTTGATCCAACAATGAAACTCCAAACCAAGAAGGAAGACTTTCTCACCAACCAGACAAATAAACAGAGACTGATCCATATGATAGGCGACCGATTGAAGAGAGCAGGATGTGAAGTTCACCACGCTAGAGGTGATACAGATCTCCTGATAGTGGAAACTGCAATATCATCTGTACAGTAACGAGACACTGTAGTAGTTGCCGATGATACCGACATTCTGGTCCTCTTGATATTCTAGAAGACCAGTAAACACCACACAACATCTGGTTGCAGTCAATGGCTAGGAAAGACAGTAAGAAACCACTGAAGTGCTGGAACATATCAGTCACCAGAGAACTTCTTGGAGACACTGTGTCAAATCATATTCTCTTTGCCCATGCCCTATTAGGCTGTGACACCACTTCAAGAGTATTTGGAATAGGCAAACAGAAAGCTGTTACCAAACTTTACAGTGATGAGAATTTCAGAAAAGCTGCAGTTACGTTCATGTCATGCTCTTCAAATGCAAAGGATGTTGAGAAATCAGGAGAGTCAGCTCTGATTGCCATGTACAATGGAGGACAAAATGACAACTTGGATGATCTGAGGTACCAAAAATTTTGTGAGAAAAAAGCAAGGAGTACCATTGCAGTAGACCCAGGCTCTCTTCCTCCCACATCATCAGCAGCAAAAGTTCCACAGCCTCAGAGTATACTAACAAGTGCAGGTGTGGCTGGGTCATGAGACCGATATACCACCAGAGCAGTGGGGTTAGCGTGTTAATGAAGGTAGACTGGTGCCAGTGATGACAGACAAACCTCCAGCTCCATCTCAGTTCCTGGAAATGATTATATGTAACTGTAAGACTGGCTGTGCCACACTTCGGTGCACATGCCGGAAGTCTGGTTTAGACTGTACAATTGCATGTGGTGAATGCCATGGCTCATGTTCAAATTTGTCTTTAATGGAAGACAGTGACTGATGATACTGATGCCTTGGTTTAACATGTCTGAATTACAAACTAATTATGAGTATTTAATTGTATTTAATTGGTTTTGAGGCAAGTAAATTGTTCCATAAATTTAATCTTTTTAGGGTCAATTATTGTGACTGTATTCTAAAATTTGACATCAATAATTTTAATCAAGCATTTTTAACTTGAAGTTTCTTGTATAACCTCTGCTTACTTTTTGTCTGTATTTATTGTTTATCTTTTTCTTTTTCTATTATTATTATTATTAATATTGATGATTTTTTAAATTTATTGTTCTTGTTAAAAGAGTACTCTTTGTTTAAATCTGTTGTTACTTCATATTTTGCAATTATTTCTCTTTATATTATATGAATTCATTGTCGATAGTATCAATTGCTTACTTTTGCGATTTCCTTAGTTTATTTGTGCTATAAATGTAGGTTATTTGTAGGGTAGTTATTGATAGGGGTCACTTGAGGCATGCTATGCTTACAGGTACCTACCCGATAGCACTATCGTTAGTGAGTGCTGTACTGTATTTTATATATTATTTTGTAATAGTATAGATATCTTATCAATATTTGTATTTTTTACTATTGTTAATGTCTTGTCATGTTGCAAATTTGATTTTAAATAATATTTTGACATTTAACATGTAGTTTCTTTATTCATGCAGAGTTTAGTAAAATTTGCCAGAACGTCCCGGACTTCCCAAACTTGACTACTTCCTTTAACGTGACGATAGTGCGTTGTTATATGTGCGATTGGTTTGCTTGGGAAACAGATTAACTTGCTCATGTAGTGATGTACACCCTATGTGGTGGATTGTGTTCTTTTATTTAATAATTTTCATTTTAGTAAACGTTGTTTCCACATAGCGATTTTGATAATTTAATTTGACTTTATATTGTCCTTGTCCCAATTTTGGTTTGTTTAGTTTGCAAGTTTTACATTTTAATTTGATAAGTGGACTGTATACTTAACTTCATGTGTTATATTTATGTAATTAACAAGAGCATTATATATGGAAATATTTCACTATATGACACATTTTCATCTTATTTGTTAACCTTGTAGTGTTTTTTCATATTTCTTGTGACAGAAATGTATGAAATAGCTTTTTACAGAACTAAAATGCATGAATTAGGTGGAAAGATATGGAAACACAAAGATTTTTGGGACTCGCGGCGGCCATTTTGGTTTTACTCCCCAAAAAGGGTGTTCCACAATTTTTTTTTTGGTAAACTTTTAATATGTTATTCCTTGGAGTGTAAGCTTTCAAAATATGTATGGGTCAAAACATTTGCTATTTGTGGTGGGTCAAACCTTGTTTTGCCTGGACTATCAGGGTCTCTTTTCAGGCTAATCAAATACAGCATTTAGATATTCCGGATACAGAATAATAACAACATTGATTCATTTAGAGAGAGAGAGAGAGAGAGAGAGAGAGAGAGAGAGAGAGAGAGAGAGAGAGAGAGAGAGAGAGAGAGAGAGAGGAAGGAGTGCACATGGAAAGCAAGCAACAACATATCTACTGATCTTTAAGAGCCAGCTTGTATCTAATTTATCTTAACTATATGTAAGAGATATATGACGGCTTAAAAAGGTCGGGTTTTAACTTTTCACTGCAGAATGGAAAATCTGTCATAGTACTCGACAGAAAAAATAAGAAAATAATACTATCCTACAATATTTAATCCAACAAGGTACAAAGGAGTACAAAGGAAATCAAGCAACAACAGGTCTAGTGACCCTTCTAGGCTGCTTGTCCTCCAAAACACTGAGGATCAAGTGTCCAAACATTGGTTTAGAGTGGGTAAGGAAACATTGGAAAGGGAACTACTGCCCTGGAACTAATGTCCGTGGCAGGATTAGGAAGTTAGTAGGGGACAGATGGGTTAGTAACTGAGGGGGGGATAAAATAAAGTTATTCATTTACAAACGCAGTCAGTCGCGGGTTTGATGCGAGATATTTGTCTAGGCGGAGTTTAAATGAATCAACGGTGCTGCAGTCTATAACGTCTCGGGGAAGCCCATTCCACAAGTTGACAACTCGATTGAAGAAGAAATTCTTAGATTCGTGTGAGTTAAAAGATTTACCAATAATTTTGCAACCGTTTCCCCGAGTGTAATTAGATTGGTCGATAGTGAAGTACTTACTACAGTTCATATTGTCGATGCCTTTGATGATTTTGAACACTTGAATTAAGTCACCTCTTAATCTGCGCTGGGTTAAAGGAAATAGATTTAATTCTCTAAGACACTCTTCGTATGGTTTGTTCTTTAGGCTAGGTATCATTTTGGTAACTCTACGTTGAACTCGTTCTAGCTTGTTTATATCTTTTTGGTAATAAGGGCACCAGGATTGAATGCAGTATTCTAGAAGAGGGCGGACTAAGGAATTGTAAAGGGTTAGGATAACTTCTTTGGATTTATGCTCAAATGACGTGCCTATAAAGCCAATTATTTTGTTTGCCTTCTTAACAACTTCTGAACATTGTTGACTCGGTTTTAGGTTACTCGATATTGTTACTCCCAGATCAGTTTCTCTGTTTACATTCTTAAGCTGAGTGCCATTCATCGAATAGTTTGCTTTCTCATTTAGGTATCCGATATGTAGTACTTTACATTTATCCGCATTTAAACTCATTTGCCAAATTTGGGCCCAACATGACAATTTATCTAGATTGTGTTGCATATCGTCAACTTGTTCTTTTGAGAGTACGCTATTTGCAATTTTTGTATCGTCAGCAAATTTTGAGATTGTACAGGTGAGACCCTCATTTATGTCGATGTAAATTAGAAAGATAATTGGTCCTAGTACAGATCCCTGGGGTACACCGCTACTTACATTGGTCCATTTAGACTCCTTACCGTTTATGACTACTCTTTGCGTTCTGTCGCTGAGCCAATTTTCTATCCATTTCAACACACCGTCTTGTATTCCATGCGCTTTTAGCTTTAGCAGTAAACGTTTGTGGGGAACTTTGTCAAAGGCCTTTTGAAAATCAAGGTATATAATATCTACAGCTTTACTCTCATCGTAGAGGTTGAGGATATCGTGGAAGAAGTCTAAGAGGTTTGTTAAACAGGAACGTTTTTACGAAAGCCATGTTGAGTATCTTTAAGTAAGTTATTTGCCTCTAAGTGATTTATGAGTCTGTCTCTTATGACCGTTTCTAGCATTTTACATACAATTGAGGTTAAGCTAATTGGACGATAGTTACTGGGTAGGGATTTGCTGCCTTTTTGAATATCGGTGTTACGTTGGCTAGCTTCCACTGATCAGGCATAGTCCCAGACTGCAAGGATTCATTGAATAGTAATGTCAGTGGTTTGGAGAGCTCATCCTTAGCTTCCTTTAGAACTCTAGGCGAGATTGTATCAGGTCCAGGCGTTTTATTTACCTTGAGTTTATCTAAACAATTCAATACTTCTCTCTCTGTAATGGTGATATTGCTTAGAACATCTGAATTATCAATCTGGATCGGCGATGGTGTAGGGATATCACTGAGGTCTTCGGTTGTAAAAACTGATGCAAAGAAGGTATTGAGGACATTACTCATTTGTACTTCGTCTTTGGTGTATTCTCTATTTTCATCGACTAACGGTCCAACAGTTGAAGTAACTACTTTTTTCTTTCTGATATAACTATCGAATTCTTTCGGGTTTGTTTTACTTTGATTCGCAACATGTAACTCCAGGGTCTTTTTACTTTGCTTAATTAACTTTTTGGCTTTGTGTCGTAGCTCTACAAATTGCACCCGTTCTTCGTCATTTTGTAAGGATTTTAATCTATCATTAGTAAATTTTTTAGCAATCAGACAGTCTGAAATATCTTTATTCCACCATTTGGGCTTATCATTATGGCCTGGATGCCGTATTTTCGATGGTATGCAGTCTTGCACTGCCTTAAGGTAAGTGGTTGTGAAACACTCCCAAGATGTATTTATGTCGTTATTGTTAGTCAGAAAGCTCCAGTCAGTTTCTTTAAGCTTTGATTTAAGTTTATGAAAATTTGCTTTCTTGAAATTAGGGACTTTCTCAATGCTGCTATTTGATTTGTTACTAGTAAACTTTAAAGTGAAAGTTATCGTACGATGGTCGCTGTTACTGAATTCATCACCAACATTCAAATTCTCTATTAATTCTTCTTTTGTTGCGAGTACAAGGTCAAGCACATTATTACCACGGGGGTCGGAGATTGTACAAATTGAAAAAGTGAACTCTCCTGCAAGTTAGCATAGAGGTCGTGTCCAGAGTGCGAAGTAAGAATATCGCCCCCTTTAGTGACGGGTAAGTTGAAATCGCCAAGAATTACGGTATCTTGTATGTTAGTTATTTCTGCAATTTGTTCATAAATTTCACTGTCAGTTTGCACTGATTGAGCTGGGGGTCTGTATAATAAAGCTAGTGTTATTTTAGTTCCTCGTTTATTATTTAATAGTACGTAAGATATGTCTATATTCGCAATTTGAGGTTTTGACATTAAGACAGGATTAAGACTTTCCTTTATAAAAACAGAACTCCTCCTCCATTTCTATTGATCCGACTTTTCTCAAACATTGTATAACCAGGAGGCGTATATTCGGCTAAAAAGTCTCTGTCTTCCGTATTTAACCAAGATTCTGTAATGCCGATTATATCATAATGTTCTGTAAACACGATTTCCTCTAGATCTGAAAATTTATTGCGTATGCTACGAGCATTTACATAAACACCTTAAGAGTATTAGAGTTGGATGTTACTGATTGTGCATTGTCTGAATTTTCAGTTCGTATTTGACTTACACTACCCCCGGATACCCCCGGTTGACCCCGTTTTTTTTAACGGAAATCCTTGACTGCATCGTTCAGCAGACGACCAAGACGTGCAGCTCCTACTTCATTGAGATGTACACCATCTCCTGAAAACAAAGATTTATCATAGTAAAAATGATCCCACGTGTCGACAAAGCCGATGTCCTCTTCCCTGCAGAGTTTGGCTAGTCGGCGATTTGTACTGGTAGCTATGTTGTAGAATCGGTTTTCTACATCAATCCGGGGAACAATTCCTGAAATTAAGATTCTATTAGATGTTTCCTTGAAGGACCTGATCAGCCGCCGGTACTTGCAAAGTAGTTCCTCTGACCGCGTCCGTTGGACATCGTTAGATCCAACGTGGATGACGTACGTAGTGCTTGCGGGGGCGAGCCTGGAAACCTCTTCCACAGCCGCAACAATGTCGTCCACGCCGCCACCTGGGATACAGAATCGTTTTCTGGTCCTGGGTGCCCTGGCGCAGAACTCGGTTAATTGGCCATGGACCATGGAGTCTCCCACAAGCCGAACTTCTTCCGTTTCCTCTTCCTCGTCAATAGCCAGAATTTTAAAGCGGTTTTGGCATGTTGTCGGGATGACCTTCCTGGTACTGGTACTGGGATGCACATTGTTTCTCAGGTAGGATAATGTAGGCCTATCCTGTACTCATTTGTAAATGCAGTCAGTTGTGGGTTTGCCGACATATTTATTTAAGCGGTTTTGAAGGTTTCAAGTGCTGCAGTTTATAATATTGATAGGCAGGCCATTTCATAAATGTATTACTCGATCAAAAAAGAAATGCCTTGCTTTAATGTGAGTGGAAGGGTTTATGTATGAGTTTACAGCCATTCACTCTGGTGTGATTTGAATAGGCATAATCTTATATGAAGTATTTGTTTTCATCCATATTGTCAATATTTTCAATTATCTTAAATACTTGAGTTATATCCCGCTTAATCAAGCTGAAAAGGTTCAATTCTTCTAGACGTCCTTCACAAAGTGTATTGGGAATCAATGTTGTTATTCTTTGTTGTGCTCTTTCAAGTTTTGCTATGTTCTTTTGACAGAAGGAGACCGAAATTTAACAAAGTATTCTAGATGAGGTCGAACCAATGAATAACCTGTATATAAGGTAAGCAAAACATCGGATTGGTATTCGAAATACCTACCAATGAATCCAATAATCTGTTCTTCTTTCTTTACTATTTCAGAACTTTTGTTGCCCACTTTTAAATAATGTGTAAATAATTACTCATAAGTCAATGTCTTTATCGACATTTGAATATCGCCTTTTGAATAATTTGCTTTATTGTTCCTACAACCTATGTGAAGTACTTTACATTTATCGAAATAAGGCTAGGACTGACTTGAAGTGTACTGTATAACTTAGTTATTTTGTTTTCTATGCTATCTTACGTTGACATAACTATTCTAATTGTTGGGAAGCTATTATTCGCAAATCCTCCACAAGTCAGGCTCAGTCTCTCTCTCTCTCTCCTACCAATAGTGTACAGGCAGGTCACAAGGGCCCTCCAGACCTCGTTATCCCGTTCTCACGTTCCCCGGTGGAGGCTCAAACAATTACAACGTCTAGTGTTCCTACCACTCAGAAAGAGAGAAAGAGAGAGAAAGAGAGAAAGAGAGAAAGAGAGAGAGAGAGAGAGAGAGAGAGAGAGAGAGAGAGAGAGAGAGAGAGAGAGAGAGAGAGAGAGAGAGAGAGAGAGAGAGAGAGAGAGAGAGAGAGAGAGAGAGAGAGATGGGGATTGATAAAGAGGAGGATTGAGTGGTTTGTGGGGAGGATGACAGGAGCGATTGAGTAAGTGATTAACAGATAGGGTGAGGACATGGCAAGGTCACATCTACAAGAAACGGTATACGTGATTACTGAGGGAGAAAATATGTCACCAAATCCCACCGAGTGACTTGTGAAGAATAGGGTATAAATTGTACACACCCTTCGAGGGTTTGCATGTGTTTGCAAGGGAGCATGGCCGGCCAAAAATGCGATTCCTATAGAGGTCTGGTTATGGGGAGGAGGATAGGAAGAGTACACACCAACGACAAATACGGTAGGTAGATAAACGGGGGGAGGGGAAAAGGGAACGGGGGTAGATGAGGGAATGGATGGCAGATGAATTGACGGATACAATAAATGGACACACTGAATGGAGGGGAGTAAACGAGAAGAAGTTATGAGGGACTGGGAATAGAGCTGATGGGAGAGAGGACATAAGGAGTAATACACTGTGAGCATTAAATGTGGACAACTTATATGGAAAGGAACATGAAAGAAATACGAGAAAGGCATTCACTGCAGAGAAGGGGAGCATTGTCACCTACAAAATTCCTATGCTAGATATTTATTCACAGCGGATACAAGGTACTATTGAAATGTTCAATTATATTCACCGGCATATTGCAATATTGAATATGGTAGCGCAAATTTTGAATGTAAGTTACATTAAATGGGTGATTATTATAATATTAATGTGCATGACAACCTATAGCAGAAACCTAGGCAAACTATCTAAATACTGGAAATGCCTATTTACAGACACACACACACACACACGCACGCACACACACACACACACACACACACACACACACACACACACAGGGGAGGTGTGGTGGAGTGGTCTTGCCACTGGACTGGTAATCCAATGGTCCCGGGTTCGAGTCCCGATGTATCAATGACAAGATATTATTGGGATGGCATAATTTTGTGCTGTACCTAGTACCAGTGCATTACCACAAAGCCGACCGAAAAGCCTACAAAAAATACACTCATTGTTCCCGGATTAAATAGCATTGTATGAATATTTCCATATTCAAAATATGCTACAGGGGGGCAATGCCTAGTGTGACGAATGTCCACGTGTGAGCATGCTGTACAGAACGCCTAGTCATGCCCCACTCTCGCTAGGATCGTCAGGGCAGGAACTTTGGCTGTAGTCTATGTAGAGTTTCCTAACTCAGTTCATGTGAGCCGTTGTACTATAAGTATTATGAATATGTATTTTGTTTTCATCTGAGTCAACGAGTTCTATTTTATATCATTAGTTATAAGTATTGTGTGTAAAACTTATTTGTAATGATGGGAAGAGAAACAGCCACAGTTAGGGGTCAGTGGGTACGCCAGGCAGGAGGTAGGCCTAACTCACTAGCACTCCTCCCTCCCTCAGTGCTAGGGGAGCCTTTGTGTATCCCAGAGGAGAGAGAGAAATTACGTAATGGTTGTCAGTGGGCGGTCCTTAGTAGTTCACGTTGGGCTCACTAGAGGGCCGGGTATAAAAGGGAAGTCTAGCCATTTTTTCATCAGAACTCATTAGGCAGAGCGACTTCTCATTTCCCTTGCTAACTATTTATATTCTTCTGACTGATGGAAACTTTTTCTACTACCTTACATTCTTATTCTCCTCTTTGCCCTGCCCTGTTTAACTTCCATGGTCCCATTGGTGCAGAGCTAGTCAGCCAACGTATTATCGCTTGAGTTCTCACGAGATACTTGCCTATTAGATAGCCTATTTTGGAAGGGTTGACTTAGAATAGGATTGATTTATGTTTGTTGCACTTGTATATGCATTTCCCTGTGTGTTATTATTATTATTCCTGTTTCTGCTGGTCTAGGTAATGCTAGACTGGGGTAAGGCTTTTTTGTGTTACGAGTTGTTGTTTGATGCAGTGGTTAATCGATAAACCTGCATACTCGTTTCGGTTCAGTGAAGCCTAGGTTGTCTTCGCGGCTGACTGTGTTGAGTTTATAATTTACAGTGCGTGAGGGCAAGAGCCTAACCACCCTGTATTTTATTAACAGTTTGTTTTTACTTTGTCAAGGAGCCGGGAGAAAACCAGATACAAGGGATCTGGATTTCTCAAAGTGCACTTGTTAGTTTTAACGTAATACTTTAAACAGTCGTGAGGACTTCGCTAGGCTACAAGCCGTTTTTGCTCAGTCACTGCTACCTTTTTGCCTACAGTACCCCAGCTAGACTTTACTCGATTAGTAGATACAGAATAGTATTGAAGCTTTCCTTATGTATGATATTGTTTATGCACTATTGATTTCATGTGTTGAAGCTTGGCTACTTTAGTGATTAGTGGCCCACGCGCACAATCCGAGTAGGCTATTGCCGTTGCATTTGCGGAGTACTTCCTTTTAATGTTTGCCATTTACTATTGCATATTCTTTTAATTATTCTTATGCCAATTTAAGCCTTTAATAGTATTTAATTGCCAGTGTTTTTGCTTATTGAATTACTGTTCAAAATCCGATACGTACTTCTTACGAGCATCCGAGAAGCATCTAACTTTTTTCAGAAGATTCCTTGCTCGATGCTTAAGGACTATTAATTAACGTAACGTAATAGTGCCGATCCGAAGTAGAGGGTGGTGGACTTCTTAAGTTCATAGTCAAGGGTGGATTACTTCGGCTTCGGCCAACACTATTCTTTGGTGTTGTTGTTTCTTACTTCATTGTTTGATTGTTGACCAGACTAGATAATTCCTGTCTCTTTATTAGTCTGTTGTTGAACACTAGTACCGAGTTCTTGTATACCCGTTATAGCAGATTGAACTCTGGAGGGTATTGGTGTTTTTTGTTCGGCTGGCAGTACTCAGGGGTTGGGATCGTGTGTTTCCGTTGGCAGCGAGCCGTATTCGAGTCCTGATTGAGAGCCCTTGTGTACCCGAGTGCCAGTTCGTAACACTAGTGAGTTAATTGCTCAATATGTGGCATTCTGAGAGTAAGGGTCCGAGCCTTGGGGCTGAGACAGTAAAACACGAAGGCGAAGCAGCTACATATGTATGCGAAGGCAAGATGGCAAAGGCTGGTTGCAGCTTCACATGTCTCACTCCCAAGACTGGAACGAGACATCACGGGCTTCACCGTGTTGAACGGTTGAATGGAGAGAGATAAATAGAGAGAGAGAGAGTGAGTTACACAGACCTTGCAGTCCCTACAAAGTGCTCCGGCCCTAATCATATTAGGCAGGGACAGTTTATAGTACCCTGTATAAGAATATTACCGTAAAGTTTATTTATAGAATGGCAGCCCGATGAACTGTAAATACACATTCTACGATTTAGTGGATGGCCATGAGGAAGGCATGATGTAATGTACATAAATATAAATATGAAAATGATAAAATCAGCTAACAATGTATGAGTAAAATATATATTGAAACATAAAGTGCGTATATGTGTGTGTGTGTGTGTGTGTGTGTGTGTGTGTGTGTGTGTGTGTGTGTGTGTGTGTGTGTGTGTGTGTGTGTGTGTGTATGTGTGTGGTGTGTGTGTTTGTGTGGTGAGATGGGAGATATGGGGTTGATTAGAACTGTGTAGGAACTAAGGATGAGTCGGCGGAGAGAGAGAGTAAAGTAAGTGGAACAAAGTGGAGAGGTGTGGAGTAACTGTGGGAATGGTGTGAGAATGGCAAGGACTAGACAAACACAATTATAAAGAAAAGTGGTACGGTATGCTAATTAGTGGGGAATGGACAAGACTGGGCTTAGCCCGTTCTGTACCAGTGATTGTACTTTCCATTCTATTCTGGCAACTCTTAGGCAATTTTGTTCAGCTTGGGAAGGCCGTCTATGCATAAAATGGCTACAAAATATCTCAATTAATCCTTTTAGCGACCACATATCCTTCCTAAGTTTCATAAAATCGTCTAAATGTAGCCTGATATCAAATAAAAAGACGTCGCCGGTGCAAAATGGGTTAATGGTTGAAGAGTCACAAGGTATTGAGATGATGGTGTAGGTGTGGAGAATATGGAATGAAAGTAGAATTATATAGGATGTGTGGTAAGGTGTGTGATTGAAAATACAATACTGTAGATATGTGCAGGTGTAAAGCATAGTAAACATGATAATAAATTCTAATTTCTGTAAGATCCTTGCTTTTGGCGGAGAGTTAGGTAGCAATGTACAACATATTCAGAAATAGATGAAATAAGTGAGAGTCGAACCCGTGGATAGTGTGTTTGCAGGGTAGGAAGGGGATGCGGAAGGCAATAATTCCACAGCGCTGCAAACAGGACATCTTGTTGACACGAGGCAGGTGCAGGGAGAGGAGGGGACAGGGAAGAGGGAGGGGAAACACAGGAAGGGAGGGGAAACAGGAAGGGAGTGACGTAAAGCAGGAAGGATAAAAGGAGAGGAGAGGGAGGAAGGGAAACAGGAGGGGAGTGAGAGACGGAAGTGTATAACCGAAAGATAGATAATGTAAACGGTGATGAATAAAAGGAGAGGAGAGGGAGGAACGGAAACAGGAGGGGAGTGAGAGACGGAAGTGCATAACGGAAGGACAGGTAATGTAAACGGAGATTGAGAGCCTTGGGGGTGACAGGAAGGAAGTGGATGTAGTAGGAAAGAGGGGGGTGACGGGAGGTAAGACAGATGGAGGGAGAAAGGAAGGAGTGAGGGATGTAGGGAAAGGTGTAGACGAGTTAGGGAGGACGGGATTGACGGAGGGTAAGCTAGAGAAAAGCCACAAGGAAGAGAGTTTGATAGTGAGAAAGAACGAAAAACAAAGTGGGGAAAAAACACCAAGAACACTCAACATGGTCCTCATCCATTTAACATCTGACCGATGTAAGTAACTTGGACGATCTTATAATTATGATAGTTTGAACGTTTCTTTGCTATATTCTCTACTTCCATGTACTGCTTGAAAATATTTCACCAATTTTGTAGTGGATAGGAAGGATAGGAGAGTGACAGGAGAAAAAGCGATGAGGCGGAAGTGAGAAGGGAGGACTTGGGGGAGTAGAAGAGGAGGGAAACGGCAAGGGAGTCAAGGCATGGGTGGTGTCGATGTAAGGGGAAATATTGGTAGGGTGGATACTGAAAAATGAGGAGAATTTTGAGTGGGAGGCAAGAAGGAGACAGCGGGGGAAAGACACGAGGAGGGGAGACAGATAAGAAAGGCGGAGATTGAGGGGAAATCCACACAGAACATGAACAGATATGAAAGTGAAAGACGTCTAGAGAAACGAGGGGAGAGCAGGAGAGACGAGAACGAGGAAAAGGTGTGAGTGGGAAATATCAACTGGGAATAAAGTTATAATTTATGAGATTTGTACAGATATGATAACGACCGTACAGACTTTACGATCCAAGTGAGGTTGTTGCGGCTCAATTCTAGTAGAGAGAGCATAACCCAAAATAAAGGAAAGTGTAAGAAAACGATAAGGATAACAGAGAGAGAGAGAGAGAGAGAGAGAGAGAGAGAGAGAGAGAGAGAGAGACGAATCAGTTATGCATACCCAAGGAGAGAACACACAACGTGTTGGCTGAAGGACTCTCTCTCTCTCTCTCTCTCTCTCTCTCTCTCTCTCTCTCTCTCTCTCTCTCTCTCTCTCTCTCTCTCTCTCTCTCTCTCTCTCACACACGCGCATAATTAGAACACCTTTAAAGAAACCTACAATATAATGTTTTAATGCATGACTAACATTTTAAATAATTGGTAAAAATAATCAGCGGACATAATATTCTGAATTTACTATCCTGACATGGTGTAAAGGTCACTAGAGATAATGCCAGGGTGGGGGTTGCAAAATTACAAAAATGACTGGAAAGAATTGATGCTATAATAAAAGGATTGCGACAAATATTATTCAGGCAGATTTTTTGTAAATATTTAGCTTGAATATTGTGTAATTATCTTGCTTGCTACGTCCAGTTTTTCCAACTTTGTATATGTTAACTAAAGATAAAAAGAATATCAAGTAGGGGATATAACGCTATAAACGAACAGATTGTATATTGAAAAACAGAACATATATAATGACTCTCTTGGATTTCTAATCAATCATAAGACTATATATTTTGTAAATATTATCTAAAAATATGTGAATATATATCTCTAACCCATGCAGTACCAGGGACATCCTTTTCATCATATTCTGGCAACTATTAGACGATTATATTCAGCTTACGAAGGACGTCTAGCAATAACTAGACTTCAAACTACCTCAACCAACCCTTTCAACTAGCACAGATCCTTTCTAAGCTGCATAATATCGTCTAAATCTATCTATCTATCTATTGCCTGACGCCGTGATCCCCGAAGGGGTGGCCACGAACGAACCGCCCCCATGCACCTCTGTCCCGGTCAGTCGACGCCCCTCCCCCCAACCAGCACCACCTTCGTTCATGTACTTCCTCACTCCATCCTTCCACCTCATATTCGGTCTACCTCTCCCCCTCTGTCCCTCCACCTCGCTCTCGTACACCCTCTTAGTCATTCTCTCGCTTTCCATACGTTCCATATGGCCGAACCATCTCAAGTTGTTCCTTTTCACACTTTCCAGCACATCTACCTCCACACCACACCTCCTTCTTACTTCCTCATTAGTCTGTCTATCCCTCCATGTAACTCCGCACGCACATCTTAAGTAATTAATTTCCACTGCTCTCACTCTTGGTCTGAGTCTCTCAACCAACGTCCATGCTTCGCTTCCGTAAGTCAGTGTCGGGATTACCACACTGTCATGCAAGGACTTCTTCACTTCCATACTGACCACCCTATTTTTTGTTACTGCTTTTAGCATTCCTACAACCCTCTTCCCCTGTTGTACCCTCTCCCGCACCTCTTCATCCATAGTCCCATCTTTACTCAACACACTGCCCAGATACTTAAAAGAGTTGACGATCTCCATAGCCTGACCGTTCA